>CM069903.1:8805974-8910161 GCA_036172215.1 Camellia granthamiana | reverse complement strand
CCACTAACTCCCAAGTCTTGTTCTTCTCAATCACATGAATTTCATCTTCCATAGCTTTCTTCCATGCTTCATCTCTAATTACCTCTTCAAAAAATTTAGGTTCAACAATGCATAAATTGCATCTTGCATACACATCACTAAGACTTCTTATATTTCTTGGAGTTGAACTTGGAGATGAAGAACTTAAACTTGAATTTGGAGAAAATTGTGAACTAGCAATTGGTGACAATCTTTGTGGAGATTCAAGAGTTGCAACATCTTCAACTTGTAGACTTTCCGATTCTTCATTGAAAGCAATGCTTTGATCTTGGACTTTTTTTTCCTTCCAATCAAAAGAGAACATCTCTACAAATAATCACCTTCTTTTGATCCAAACTGAAGAGTCTATAGCCTTTGGATTTTGAGCTATAACCCACAAAGATGCATTTCTTACTATTTTCATCAAGCTTGTGCCTCACTTCTTTTGGAATATGAGCATAACAAATGCAACCAAACGCCTTCAAGTGATTCACCGATGGTTTCCTTCCACTTTAAGCTTCAAATGGAGTTTTGTCCTTAAGAGCTTTTGTAGGACATCTATTCATCAAGTAAACTACTGTATACACGGCCTCACCCCAAAAAGTTTTGGGTAGCCCCTTCTCATGTAGTATAGACTTGGACATCTCCTCTATGGTTCTATTCTTTGTTTCCGCCACACCATTTTGTTGTGGAGTGTACCCAACAGTCAATTGCCTTTCCATTCCAATAGCTTCACAAAATTTCATAAACTCATTTGAGTTGTATTCTCCGCCTCTATCACTTCTCAATACTTTCATCAAACAACCACCTTGTCTTTCAACAAGATTTTGAAATTTCTTGAAGATAGAGAAAACTTCACTCTTTTGTCTCATGAAATACACCCAAGTCATTCTAGTAAAATCATCAACAAAGATAATAAAGTATTTGTTACCTCCATGAGTTGGTGTAACCATAGGTCCGCACACATCGGTATGGACAAGCTCCAATGGTGCTTTAGCTCTCCATGCTTTCTTCTTTGGAAATGACTCCCGGTGATGCTTTCCAAGTGCACAACCTTTACAAATATGTTGCACTTCATGAATGGTTGGCAACCCAAAAACCATATTGTTTTGTTGTAGATGTTTCAAGTTTTGAAAATTCAAGTGCGCAAATCTTCTATGCCAAAGCCATGAATTATCAATCATATCCATCTTCAAAGCCGCATTTTTGCTATACCGGAAAATGATAGGAAAACTTCTATTCTTCTCCATCTTGATTTTTGCTACAACTTGGCTTTTCCCCCATTTGTCAAAAATTTTGCAAAAATCGTGTTTAAAGTGAACAAGATATCCATGCTCCATAAGTTGTCCAACACTTAGCAAATTTTGCACCAAGTTTGGAACTAAGAGAACATCGGAAATGAATCTTGTACCCATCTTGGTTTCTATATCAATAATACCTTTTCATTTTGTTTGGACTAAGGCACCATTCCCCATTTTTACTTGAGAACTGGAGGAAGCATCCATTTTCACAAAAATGCTTTTATCTCCTGTCATGTGATTGCTACATCTGCTATCGAGAAACCATACATCCTTGGTTTGATCCGGTGCCTTGTGACAAGCATAGAACATGTGCTCTTCATTTTCTTGCTCCTTGGAAAAATTAGCTTGTTGAGTGCTCTTGACTAGGCAATCCTTCTTGACATGCCCAAATTTGTTGCAATCGTAACATTTTGGCTTTCCTCGAAACCAACAATCTTTATCAATATAATTGTTTCGGTTGCAAATTCCACACTTTTGTTGAGTGGACTCTTCATTTTCCTTTCTTTGAAAATTAGACCTTTCTCTTCCTCTTGCATTTCTTGCTCTTTCGGATGCATTTCTTCCTCCTCCTTCTCCTCCTCCTCCTCCTCCTCTTCCTCTTCCTCTTCCTTAGGAATTAGAGGTACTAACATTGAGCTTGGATTGAAATGCACTTTCAATTGACTTTTCAGATTGCCTACTCAACCTTTGCTCAAATGCTTTAATTGAACCCATCAATTCTTCAATACTCAAATTAGCAAGATCTTTAATTTCTTCAATGACAGCAACCATGGGGTTGTATTTCTCTGGCAAACTCATCAAAATTTTCTCAACAACTCTTTGATTAGTAATATTATCCCCATAAATTTTCATTTGGTTTACAAGTTCCATAACCCTAGAAAAATAATCCTTCAACAATTCCATATCCTTCATCTTTAAATTTTCAAAATCTCTTTTCAATGATTGAAGTTTGATGGTTCTTACCTTCAAGTTGCCTCTATACTCTTTCTGAAGAATATCCCATGCCTCCTTCGCTTTGTTGCATTGATAATTCTTGAAAAGATTGCTTCTGAAACTGCTTGTTGAATAAAAGAGAAAGCCGTTGAATCCTTTTTCCTTTGCTCTTTTAATTGGTTCTTTTGGGGATTTGTCAAAGCTCCTTCATCTTCAGCTTCCTCGAACCCATTCTCAACAAGATCCCAAAGCTCCATATAGACAAAAATAGTTCTCATTTTCACATACCAAAAATCAAAATTTTCACCATTAAAGATAGGAGTGGATACATTTTGGTTGTTGGGATTCGCCATGGACGTCAGTTTGTTCTTCTTCGGGGCTTGTTTTCCTGTATCCGATCTCTACGCCCGGCTTGTTCTTGACCCAACCAAAACTTTGATACCACTTATGTTAGCTTTTGATAAAACTCTCTTTAGAATGAACTATATTTTGTATTGAATTTTTCTCACTTATTGATTCATAAATTTTTCCCAAAGGTTTACATCCTTTTATATAGAGAAGGTTATACATAAGTTCAATGAATAAGATCCATGAACCTAAACAACCTTACAATTAACTAGGTACATGAATATAATCTAGACAATGTACTTAATAAATATAAAATACATGAATATAAAAATACATGAATACAAAGAATGTATGAACTCAATGTATCCAATGCATGCAATGTATCCAATGTATCTAATGTAAATATGGCATTAATTTTAACAGCTCTCTCTTTCTCTCGCATGGAACACACACCACACGTGCATGGCACCTTTTCTCTCTCTCTCTCTCTCTCGGTCTCTTATCTCTCTCTCTCGAGTTGCATTTTGAGAGAAAAAAAAAACTGGGCACACACATAGCATAAACACAACCTAGCAGATGCATACACACACGGCACACACACATGCATACATATTGATACACATTCACACACCCAAGAGAGACACCCAGCAGATGCATACACAAGAGGCACACACACACACAGTCAATACATATTCACACACATGCATATACATTGATAGATTTTCACACACCATCACACACACACTAATACACGGAGGGACACACGACATAGCTCTCTCTCTCTCTCTCTCTCTCTTTGTGTGTGTGTAGAGGAAGGGTGTCCTGACATTGAAAGCAATGGAAGCTGAGACAGAGAGACGTAGAGCATTGTGGTCGTCAAAGAGAAAACCATTGTCTGATAGCAGTAACCTCGTGATCCTCACCTTCACCATCCTTCGCATGGACTCTTACTCGCCTCTCTGTCACCTCCTCTTCGAGTCCGAACCCTTCCTCCCCCAACAAAAGTCCCTCCAAGAAATCTAGGCATACATTGAAGCTGAAAACATGAGGGCCAAGCTCGAGCAGTGGATTCTCTAGTACGAGCTAAAATGCAACAACACAGAGGGTGCTAATGCAAATCGATCCTGAGCTGTCAAGGACTGTGATAGTCTCAACAAAGCTTGATACAAAAATACCTTGTTTGCATGTGCTTCGGATGTGGAAGTTTTTCTTTCATCACCTGTGTCACGACCCAAACCCGGCCCTATGGGTTTAGCACCGTAACCGGCCAGTAATCCGAGATTACCGAAGGCCTGCTTAACAGTAGTACAGTAAAACAGAGTTCAGGGCCTAGCGGAAGCCAATACAGTAAATAAATAATGTCCATTGAGCTGTGACAGTCTGTATGCCAAAAAGATTTTCCATGCATTCACACATTCAAACAGTACAGTCTATACAAAATTTACAGTCACACAGTAAAGGGACCTTATCCCTTGATAACAGTATAGTTAGTAGCTGACAATCTAGACAGTAATCCAAAACAGTACGGAAACAGACGGGGGAAAAACAAAACACCCCAAAGCCATAACATGGCAACTCGGAACCTCGCAGTGAGGCACATAGGCTGGCTTGACAAAACTGGAGTCTAACCCACGCTCCTAGCTCCGATCTGGTGGCTGAGCACCTACATATATATATAAACAGTGAGCTAAAGCCCAGTGAATAACATAATGCGTAAAGAGGTTAAGAATGAAATGTCCTTACAGTAATGAAAACAGTTCATTAAACAATATTCCAGTCTTTCAGTCAGAACAGTTATTCAGTCATATGTGGTACATCCATTAGCATAGCAGTAAACAGTAGGTCTTAAAGACCGAACAGTAATGATGGCCATCAATCAGTAAACAGTAATGGTTCCACGAGGGAACCGACAGAGATCTCTGTGACAGTAACAATAACAGTATACAATAGTTGCTAAGGACGCCACATTACATTTCAGAATATAGGACATACATTCAATCAATTAACAATAATTATTTCAGAAAACAGTTCTGTTAAACAGTCAGAAAACATTCTCAGTTGAACATATCTTTACACAATTGTTACTCACAGAGTTTGGGCTACAGTATGCTAGAGCGTGTCTCCCCAGTCGCCAACCCTACACAGTTCACAGGTTGAACACACACTAAGCTACACAGTTGGGAAATATCGTAATTTAGTCCCTAATTTGCCTTGGTGTGTTCTACATCTATATCCTCATTAAGATGCCTTAAACTAGGCCTAAGAATGCCTAGAATGGGATGAGGATGCAAAAATACACTTAGAAAACATTTTGCAAAATTTGCTGAAAATAGGAGCCTCGCTCGAGCGAGCCTTCCTTCGCTCGAGCGAGCTTCCAAAATCAAAGGCTTCGCTCGAGCGAGAAATCCTTCGCTCGAGCGAGCTGTCGAAACAGTAAAAGTACAGGATGCTGAAATTTTACGCTCGAGCCACCAATCCTACGCTCGAGCGTAGCTTCGAACAAAGGTTGGTCGCTCGAGCGTAGCTTCGAACAAAGGTTGGTCGCTCGAGCGAAGAATCCTTCGCTCGAGCGAAGAAGCCAAATTCTGGAATTTCCAGATTTGTCTCTTAAGCTCAAACCAAGCATTCTACCACTCTTTACTTGACCTCTTGGGCCCAAATTCTGGAAAACACATCCAAATTCATTGTACAACAAGTTTCAAAGCTCAATTTATGAATTCAAGCCCCAAAGGTGAGTCAATTAAAGCCATTTTTCAAACCCATTTTTCATGAACATGGAGAAATGCAAACATGCATGGATTCAAACCAAATTCAACCTTCAAAGCTTGTCCAAATGGACTCATTTCTTCAAGAACATGATGAATTCATGGACTCAAGCCTAAATAATAACATGCATGTACAATTTACCATGAAAACACCTTGAGAATCAACAATACAAGCATGCATGCATGAATTATGCTCTAATTCAACTTGTATGAACTAATTCATATCTTAACTCTATAATTTAACTTGACTCATGCAAGAAAACCTTAAATGCAACAATGGGAGATTCACTTACCTTGCCTAAGTCTTGTATTCAAGAAATTTTGAATTCAATCTTCAATTGCCAAGCAATTCTACAAGTTGAACCCAATTCCCTCTTAATTCTCTCCCTCTCCCTCTAATTCTCCTCTATGGCCGGCTATAGCAAGAATAAGGGGCTGAGGTGATGAATTTGTTCAAGTGTAATCAAGGCCTCAAACATGAATAAACAAATGCCCCACTCAATGGCAATTCCGTAATTAAGGCAAACTCTTAAATTGGCTTCATTTAATCTAGTTTAATCATTCCTAATCACATTTTAGATAAATACACCATAAAATCACATAAATCCTACTGATCATGAAACACTAAACAATTCTCAGTTCGGCCGCCGATAAGGCCTTCAATTTGTAGTTTAAACATAAAAACACGAACAGATAATCAAATAATCGAAAAGATAAAAATGCAATACAATAAACATGCTCAGTTAATTCGGTTTCAATTTTCAATCAGTCCGTTCAGTACTCCAGTTAGTTCAATTATCATTCATAAGCATTCCAGTTTAGCAGTAATCAGTATGTAATTCAGTAAATTTCCAGTAAACAGTATGAGGTTGTTACAGTCTCCCCTCCTTATAAGGAGTTTAGTCCTCTAAACTCGAGTTACCTTCATTCTGGAAGAAAACAGGATTCAGGGAAAACAAATCAGGATACCTCCTAGCCATGTCATCTTCCCTTTCCCAAGTGGCATATACGCCACCATGGTTCTGCCAGTCAACTTTCACTAACGGGATCTCTTTGTTTCTCAGTTTCTTGATTCGTCTGTTTACAATCTGTATCGGCCGTTCCTCGTAAGTGTAGTCATCACTCAACACTACCCGAGTAGGCTCAATTACATGAAAGGGGTCCCGGAGATAATCTCTCAACATCGAAATGTGGAAGACATTATGCATATGCTCCATTTCAGGAGGGAGCGCAACTTGATACGCCACCGGATTAATTTTCTCAATAATTTCATATGGTCCGACGTATCTCGGCGCTAACTTGCCTTTGACTCCAAAACGAGTTTGGCCTTTCATTGGTGTCACTTTCACAAAAACGTGATCACCCACTTCATATTCTCTGTCTCGCCTTCTGACATCTGCATAACTTTTATGTCTGCTCTGTGCAGTTTTTAGTCTCTGTTGTATCAGTTTCACTTTCTCAGTCGTTTCATATACGATCTCGGGCCCAAGCAAAGGCCCATCTCCAACTTCTGCCCAGCAAATCGGAGATCTACATTTCCTGCCATACAATGCCTCGAAAGGCGCCATACCAATACTCGAATGGTAGCTGTTGTTGTAGGCGAATTCAGCCAATGGCAAATGACTTTCCCAGTTTCCCTGAAAATCAAGGACACACATTCTCAATAGATCCTCCAAAGTCTGGATGGTCCTTTCTGACTGTCCATCAGTCTGAGGATGATAGACACTACTCAGCCTCAATTCAGTACCCAGTGCAGTCTGTAGGCTTTGCCAAAACCTCGATGTAAACTTCGAATCCCTGTCAGAAACAATGGACACAGGCACTCCATGCAGTCTCACAATTTCATCAATATAGATAACAGCCAATTTGTCCGCATTATAGATTGTCTTGACGGGTAAGAAGTGAGCAGATTTGGTTAGTCTATCAACAATAACCCAAATTGAATCCATACCTTTTCTGGAGCGAGGTAATCCAACGATAAAATCTATCGTGATATGCTCCCATTTCCACTCTGGTATGGGTAAGGGCTGCAATAATCCAGCAGGTCGTTGATGTTCAGCTTTGACTTGTTGGCAATGAAGACATTTAGACACAAAGTCGGCAATTTCTTTCTTCATTCCCGGCCACCAGAAATTCTGTTTCAAATCTTGGTACATCTTTGTATTCCCTGGGTGGATAGACAATTTTGAATTGTGACCCTCTTGCAGAACTCTTCTTTTCAGTTCAGTGTCATTCGGCACACACAGTCTTTCTTGAAATTTCAGTACATTGTTCTCAAATTTGAACCCCGGTCTCGGTTTAGACTCTGTTTCTTCGATGATCTTTTTCAGAAAGTCATCCAGTTGCTGTTTCTCTTTAACTTCTTCAATCAAGGCCGGTTGGACAGAAATAGCAGCTATTGTTCCACCTTGTTCTCTCAAAACAATTTCAATTTCAGATTTTTCAAGATCATGAAGCAATTCTTTCTGCCCGGTAAGCAAACAAGCTAAGTTGGCAATTGACTTTCGGCTCAATGCATCGGCAACAGTGTTGGCTTTTCCCGGATGGTACAGAATCTGTAGGTCATAGTCTTTGATCAGTTCTAGCCATCTGCGCTGTCTCATATTCAGTTCCTTCTGTGTGAAGAAATATTTTAAGCTCTTGTGGTCGGTATAAACTTCACATGTCGCCCCATAAAGGTAGTGACGCCAGATTTTCAATGCAAACACTACTGCAGCCAGTTCCAAATCATGGGTCGGGTAGTTCTTTTCATGTGGTCTCAACTGTCGAGAAGCATAAGCAATAACTCTCCCATTCTGCATTAAAACACACCCCAAACCCTTATGAGAAGCATCACTAAATACAGTATAACCATCCGTACCTGAAGGTAGAGTAAGGACCGGTGCAGTCACAAGTCGAGTTTTCAACTCTTGAAATGCTGATTCCCTTTGGTCTGTCCAGTCAAATGATGTCCCCTTTTGAGTTAACTGAGTCAATGGTAAGGCAATTTTGGAGAAATCTTTGACAAATCTTCTGTAATATCCAGCCAATCCCAAAAAGCTTCGGACTTCGGTCACATTTGTTGGTCTAGGCCAGTTCACTACAGCTTCAATTTTCTGCGGATCAACAGAAATTCCATCTTTGCTAACAACATGCCCCAAAAACATAACATGATCAAGCCAAAATTCACATTTAGACAATTTAGCATACAGTTTCTGTTCCCTTAGGGTCTGCAGGGCAAGTCTCAGATGGTGTTCATGTTCTTCTCTACTTTTTGAATAAATCAGTATGTCATCAATAAATACTACAATGAAATCGTCAAGGTATGGTTTAAAAATTCTGTTCATAAGGTCCATAAAAGCAGTAGGGGCATTCGTGACTCCGAATGGCATAACTAAAAATTCGTAATGGCCATACCTCGTTCTAAAAGCAGTTTTATCAATGTCTTCTGGTTTCACTTTCAGTTGATGATACCCCGATCTGAGATCAATCTTGGAAAACACTTGTGCACCCTGTAACTGATCAAATAAATCATCAATACGTGGCAATGGGTATTTATTTTTCACAGTTACCTTGTTCAATTCACGGTAATCAATGCACAGTCTCAGTGAGCCATCTTTCTTCTTTACAAATAAAACAGGTGCACCCCACGGTGAAGTACTAGGCCTAATAAACTTCTTGTCTAACAGTTCTTGCAATTGCACTTTCAACTCCTTCAGTTCAGTTGGGGCCATTCTGTACGGAGCCTTAGACACTAGCTGTGTTCCCGGAATCACGTCCACGGTAAATTCAATCTCCCTGTCAATCAAATCCCCTGGCAGATCATCTGAAAATACATCTGGGAATTCTCTGACTATAGGGATACAATTCACATCAGTTTTAACACTATCATCAGTAGGCACAGTCAGCACAGAACACAGATATCCTTTACACCCCTTTCTAATTAACTTAACAGCTTTCACTGAAGAAATCAAATACGGAGGGGGTACTACTCCACTCCCATTAAACACAAATTCAGGCAAACCAGGTGGACGGAAAACTACTTGTTTTGTTACACAGTCTATAGTGGCATGATATTTTTGTAACCAGTCCATCCCCAATATTACATCAAAATGATCAATGTTCAATGGCAGTAAATCAATAAACAGATGCATATCCCCAACAATAATCTCACAAGCAGGATACATATATGCACATGTCATGGATCCCCCAACAGGTGATGATACAGCTAGCAGATAATTCATGGGTTCTAAGGGTCTATTCAATTTTCATGAAAAAGCATGCGACACATAAGAATGTGTAGATCCCGAATCAATCAATACATATGCATTTTGTGTACAAATAGAGAGGATACCTAACACAACGGTCTCAGTATTTTGCACGTCTCCCGGTACTAGGGCAAACACTCGGCCCTGCCTCATAGGCTCTTTCCCGGTAGCTTTGGGGTTAGGCTTTGGTGCTACAGTTGATGCTGCTGCGCTTGGTGCAGCTTTGCTACTGGCTTGTGGAGCAGAGGGACAGTCTCTAACCATGTGGCCCACTTTGCCACATCTGTAACAGGCTCCGGATATTTTGTGACAAACCCCTTTATGCTTGTTGCCACATACAGAGCAGGGTGGAATGAACCCACTCCCTTGGCTGGGGCTAGTTGTTGACCCCGTATTCTGTTTCTTGTTGGAAGGGTTATGCTTGCCTTTCTTAAATTTGAAACCTTGCCTTTTACCATGCCATTCAGTTGTTGGTGTTTCAAATTGTTTCACTGCTGCAATGTTCGACTCGGCCATCAATGCCCGGTCGAGAACACCCACAAAAGTCGGTAGTTTCAAAACATTTATTCGGTCAAGTATTGCAACATTAAGGCCACCCTCAAATTTTCTGGCCTTCTTGTAGTCAGTGTCCACCATATGTGGTGCATATCTGGCAAGCTCAGTGAACCTTGCTTCATATTCAGCCACAGACATTGTACCCTGTTTCAGTTGTTCAAATTCAGTTACTTTCCTATCCCTGACGCACTGTGGGAAGTACTTTTCAAAGAAGGACTCCTTGAACTGAGCCCAAGTCATAACAGTATTTGTATCACGGATCAACATCCACCACCTTCTAGCTTCTTCTTGTAGGGTGAAGGTAGCTAACAGTACTTTATTCGCTTCTGAGCACGGAAACACTTCAAATAGTTTTTCTGTTTCAAGCACCCAAGCTTCAGCCTTTAGCGGTTCAAGGCCTCCCTGAAAGGATGGCGGTTTCATCTTGCTGAATTTATGGGTGAGAGCAATTATATCCCCATCATTCACATTTACATTTGGTTTCGGCTGTACCGGAGGAGGTGGGGGCTGTTGGTTCTGTTGTTGTTCAAGTCTAGCAGTTATCAATTCCATCATTCTTTCCATTCTTGTCATTCTTGCCTCAGTAGATGAGGATTCAGGTTCATTTGCATTGTCCATTTCACTATAAACAGTTATAACAGTTATAGCAATTATAACACAAACAGTTGCATATTTAGTCAGTTATTACATTAACATGTATTCAGTCATAACATAGCCACACACTTTTCAAGTTCATGAAATGCCCTAATCACTTTTCTAGGACACCCTATAACTCATTTGGACACGTGTGTGGGATATAACTCGTGGTTAAGTATCGCTCTGATACCACTCTGTCACGACCCAAACCCGGCCCTATGGGTTTAGCACCGTAACCGGCCAGTAATCCGAAATTACCGAAGGCCTGCTTAACAGTAGTACAGTAAAACAGAGTTCAGGGCCTAGCGGAAGCCAATACAGTAAATAAATAATGTCCATTGAGCTGTGACAGTCTCTATGCCAAAAAGATTTTCTATGCATTCACACATTCAAACAGTACAGTCTATACAAAATTTACAGTCACACAGTAAAGGGACCTTATCCCTTGATAACAGTACAGTTAGTAGCTGACAGTCTATACAGTAATCCAAAACAGTACGGAGACAGACGGGGGAAAAACAAAACACCCCAAAGCCATAACATGGCAACTCGGAACCTCGCAGTGAGGCACATAGGCTGGCTTGACAAAACTGGAGTCTAACCCACGCTCCTAGCTCCGATCTGGTGGCTGAGCACCTACATATATATATAAACAGTGAGCTAAAGCCCAGTGAATAACATAATGCGTAAAGAGGTTAAGAATGAAATGTCCTTACAGTAATGAAAACAGTTCATTAAACAATATTCCAGTCTTTCAGTCAGAACAGTTATTCAGTCATATGTGGTACATCCATTAGCATAGCAGTAAACAGTAGGTCTTAAAGACCGAACAGTAATGATGGCCATCAATCAGTAAACAGTAATGGTTCCACGAGGGAACCGACAGAGATCTCTGTGACAGTAACAATAACAGTATACAATAGTTGCTAAGGACGCCACATTACATTTCAGAATATAGGACATACATTCAATCAATTAACAATAATTATTTCAGAAAACAGTTCTGTTAAACAGTCAGAAAACATTCTCAGTTGAACATATCTTTACACAATTGTTACTCACAGAGTTTGGGCTACAGTATGCTAGAGCGTGTCTCCCCAGTCGCCAACCCTACACAGTTCACAGGTTGAACACACACTAAGCTACACAGTTGGGAAATATCGTAATTTAGTCCCTAATTTGCCTTGGTGTGTTCTACATCTATATCCTCATTAAGATGCCTTAAACTAGGCCTAAGAATGCCTAGAATGGGATGAGGATGCAAAAATACACTTAGAAAACATTTTGCAAAATTTGCTGAAAATAGGAGCCTCGCTCGAGCGAGCCTTCCTTCGCTCGAGCGAGCTTCCAAAATCAAAGGCTTCGCTCGAGCGAGAAATCCTTCGCTCGAGCGAGCTGTCGAAACAGTAAAAGTACAGGATGCTGAAATTTTACGCTCAAGCCACCAATCCTACGCTCGAGCGTAGCTTCGAACAAAGGTTGGTCGCTCGAGCGAAGAATCCTTCGCTCGAGCGAAGAAGCCAAATTCTGGAATTTCCAGATTTGTCTCTTAAGCTCAAACCAAGCATTCTACCACTCTTTACTTGACCTCTTGGGCCCAAATTCTGGAAAACACATCCAAATTCATTGTACAACAAGTTTCAAAGCTCAATTTATGAATTCAAGCCCCAAAGGTGAGTCAATTAAAGCCATTTTTCAAACCCATTTTTCATGAACATGGAGAAATGCAAACATGCATGGATTCAAACCAAATTCAACCTTCAAAGCTTGTCCAAATGGACTCATTTCTTCAAGAACATGATGAATTCATGGACTCAAGCCTAAATAATAACATGCATGTACAATTTTACCGTGAAAACACCTTGAGAATCAACAATACAAGCATGCATGCATGAATTATGCTCTAATTCAACTTGTATGAACTAATTCATATCTTAACTCTATAATTTAACTTGACTCATGCAAGAAAACCTTAAATGCAACAATGGGAGATTCACTTACCTTGCCTAAGTCTTGTATTCAAGAAATTTTGAATTCAGTCTTCAATTTCCAAGCAATTCTACAAGTTGAACCCAATTCCCTCTTAATTCTCTCCCTCTCCCTCTAATTCTCCTCTATGGCCGGCTATAGCAAGAATAAGGGGCTGAGGTGATGAATTTGTTCAAGTGTAATCAAGGCCTCAAACATGAATAAACAAATGCCCCACTCAATGGCAATTCCGTAATTAAGGCAAACTCTTAAATTGGCTTCATTTAATCTAGTTTAATCATTCATAATCACATTTTAGATAAATACACCATAAAATCACATAAATCCTACTGATCATGAAACACTAAACAATTCTCAGTTCGGCCGCCGATAAGGCCTTCAATTTGTAGTTTAAACATAAAAACACGAACAGATAATCAAATAATCGAAAAGATAAAAATGCAATACAATAAACATGCTCAGTTAATTCAGTTTCAATTTTCAATCAGTCCGTTCAGTACTCCAGTTAGTTCAATTATCAGTCATAAGCATTCCAGTTTAGCAGTAATCAGTATGTAATTCAGTAAATTTCCAGTAAACAGTATGGGGTTGTTACAACCTGCAAGTACACTTGATGGCTTTATGTTAGGAGACACCCTTTTTCGCATCTGTGCCTTTGGGAAAAGTTGGTCATGGACATGAATAGTGTTCTATTGATCATTCCACTTCTTGAAAAAGAATATAGGAGCACAACAAGCAAGCTAAATGAAATAAATGAGGAACTCAGGTGGGGCCTCCGGTGAAGATAAGTTTACACGGGTTGAGGCCTGCGGGATTGGATTGGAGACGAATGGTTTGTTTTGCCTCCAGTGGAGAAAAGGAGTAGAATGTGCCAGTGATGAAGTTCTTTATTTTATTTTTATTTTGAGTGTTTCTGAGGATTTTATTTTATTTATCTCCCTCAGATCTGTAATATTTAAAATGATTGTAATAATCCCCCCACCCTGCTTCTTTCTACCCCATTCTTTTATCGCTTTCCCTAACTGACATGCCATGCATATCCATGCTTTACATCCATGATTCATGCCTAGATCCGGCTAAATTTGCATCTTTGTGCTTTAATTGATTATTATATGCTTTTGTGCGCTATCGCATGTTTTGCAATGATTCATATGTCATATTTTAGAAGTCGGATCTTTAGAAGCATTTTTGAGTGAATTGCATTAGGATTCTGTATATAAGGTCATGCATATTTCACTAACTTTTGTTTTGTAGTTGTTCGAGGGACGTCGGTCAATATGTGAGTTTTTATGCTTTAGCATCCCATTTGTGTATGTTTTTCTTATTATGTTTAGCATCCTACCATGAGGCTACTTGCTTACCTGATAAACTATTTGAATGCCTGTGAATGAAGGCTTGTTGCTTGAATTAGAATGATTCAACGAATATACGTTTTAAGCCCACTTTGTAGTAGTAAATTCACAAACTT
Source organism: Camellia granthamiana (assembly GCA_036172215.1). Taxonomy (NCBI): domain Eukaryota; kingdom Viridiplantae; phylum Streptophyta; class Magnoliopsida; order Ericales; family Theaceae; genus Camellia; species Camellia granthamiana. The sequence continues at coordinate 8,895,901 of CM069903.1, read as the reverse complement.
TAAGCCCACTTTGTCAAGTGGCAAATTCAAACCCTTTTTGCAAAATAAGCATGAAATTGAATTGTTTCAATTTGAGCAAATTAGTCTATACTTGTATGCTTCACACAGTAAATTTTAGGATTTATTAAATAATCAAAACATAAACATATAAAAAAAATAAAATTCATATCATGGTCTAGTAGAGGCCGATCTTTGATCGGGTGAGTGGAGGTGCTCATTATTGACCTTCCCCTCTCATACCTAAGGTTCCGAGCCAAGCATCCTTGGTTACGACGAACAGTGGCCTTGGCACGAGTCATGGGTTTCCTAATTTCCCAAAATAAATATTAGGTGGCGACTCTAAAATCTGATGACACAGTCCATTTCTGGCAAAATGTTTTGCAATAAAATGGATTTTCATAAAAGTTGCCAAATCTGGACTCTCATCTATGTTTCACATTGCACTCGTGAGACTAGATCAAAGTGATCTCGGGGGGTCCGAACTGTTTAACACGTGCGGGTACCCCCCGGGCATGTTACACATGGGACAGAAAATTTTCAAAACAAACTTACATATATATATATATAGATGTGACGTCAAAAATACAATAGTCTTACGTTACTTAGTTACACAGATAAAGTCAAAAGGTACTTAGCCTAAGTACAGATATACATAATAAGCTCAACTAAAACCTTGACATAATCCTCTCAAAAAGAACCTCCTCAGGAGGCACGATAGTTGGCTGACAAAACAGAAACATAGGCCGTCAACTTTAGACCTGGTCACATGCCTTCTCACCTACATACATAATAATAATATTGAGCTGGAGCCTAGTGAATAATAACAGAGTAAAGAAGTTTAATGAATGTTGTCCATAACAGTTACAGAAAATAGAATTCAATAGTTGTCGGAAATGAATTCGTAATTATGTTAAGAAATCGTAGTACATAACAGATACAGTTTTAGAGTCATATTCATAAATAGAACTTGCAGTTAATTATACGGGGCACATTCATTAGCACTAACAGAAACAGTTGACCTATAAAGGGACGGCCATAAAGGTGTACAGTTGACTCTTGTGCACGGAGACGATATAGTTGGCTCATGAGACGTACAGTTGGCCCATAAATGGGACGTATACATAAGGATCCATAATAGTTGGCTCATGAGATGTACAGTTGACCCATAATTGGGACGTAACAGAACAGATAATAGATGTCATTTGAAGCTAAGAATGCCACGAATACATTTCAGAAACATTGGACAACCATTCATTCATACAGAAAATAATATTTCAGAAACAGATCATCTTATATCGTTCAGAAAATACTTATAATTGAACATAACTTTACAAAGTTATTACTCACAGATAACAGAGGCTCCAAGGTAAACAGACAGAATAAGCAAATCAGATGTCTTGCGGTGCGTAACCTACATAACATAACAGATACACACATTGAAACACACACTCGGAGTGTACATAACTTATTTCATTGTTCTTAGTGTGTTTCTAGCCTTTATCCTTATTATGGTGTCCTAATCTTGGCCTAGGAATGCTTAGGATGGAATGAGAATGCAAAAATGTACTTGAAAATATTTTTCAAAACTTGCTAAAAATAGGATCCATGCTCGAGTGTGGCTTTCCTCGCTCGAGCGGACATGCAAAACGTAAAGGTTCACTCGAGTGCAACTCCCCCTGCTCGAGCAGTCTACAAACTATGAAAAAGTACTGGTTACTTGATTTTCATGCTCAACGAACGCTCGATCCTCGCTCGAGCGTGAGACTCAAACCTTCGCTCGAGCGTGACTTTTGTCGCTCGAGCGATCTGCAAAAACACATGAACTTCTGGGAGCTTGCATTCACGCTCAAGCAGACTTATGGTCGCTCGAGTGGAAGTGTACGCACTTAGAGTGGTCGTTTGAGCGTGGAAGCAGAATTTTGGAATTTCCAGATTTGCTTCCAAAGCTCAAAACTCAATCTTTAAGCATCAAAACTTGAGGAACACTCTGAGTGAATGTGACCATCATGAATTAAGGGTCTTTTCTGGGAACACTTAGAAACTTGCCAATTAAGGGTCTTTTTAAGGCCAAAAGATACGCGAACCCTTTGTATACTGTTGTTCTGCTCGAGCGCAAGAGTTGTGGCTCGAGCGTAGATTGAGACCATCCAGTATTTTTGCAGGAAGACCAGTCCGCTCGAGCGACCAAAGATACGCTCGAGCGGCTAGGCCAAATTCAGTATATTTTCAAAAGGCATTCAGTGTTCATATTTTTGTTCCCATCCTTTTCTGAGCATATTTAGGCATGAATTGTGAGTCCTTTAAGAGTAATGAGCCAAGAAATAACATGAGTGATTGAATTAGAAAATATGAGACTAATCCGAGACTCAAGAATGTGATTCACGTGTTTATGAGATGAGAATTGGACCGAATAAGAAAAACAACGTAAAGAAAGCTAAGCCATGATGGCTATATGAATGTGTAATGATATGATATGTTTGTGTTATGTATTTTTGTGTTTGTAGGTCAGCGTCTGGAGTTTGATTGACCGTTTACGGGAGCCCACTGTGAGTAACGTCATTGTAAAGATATGTTCATATGAATTATGTTCCAAATGTAATTTGACAAGTTATGATTTCTGAAATGATATTTGTTTACGTGAACGAATGTCCTATGTTTGAAATCTATTATGGCGTCCATAGATAGTCCCAAGTCATGGGGGACGGCATGTTAATGCGGGTCCATGACATATATGTGATTACGAGATCTCGTTAGCCACTTCATTGTGGTGATATGTGTTTAATCGGTATCCGGAACTGATTACTCTAGTCGGAAGACGATATGTGATGTGTTCTATGGGATGTACCATTATTATGTTTGGATATGAGGATGTTTATGTTATGATCTGTTTTATGATTATGAAATGTTCGAAATTCGTTCACCAACCTCTTTACATTGATGTTATTCACTGGGCTTTAGCTCACTATGTATATATATATGTATAGGTGGGCATTTTGGAGATCGAGCCTGAAGGCTTTTGTCTGGATCTGTGTTCTGTTGTCAGCCAACCATTGTGCCTTACGTGGAGGTTCTGGAAGTGTCATGTGTTATAAGTTCTAGTTGTCTCTGTATATAAGACTTATTTTGTTTTTGTTGGCTGTACTCAAGACGCTATAATGTGTGTGGGTATAATGTAAGAATGACTTTTAGTTATGTATATAAAGTTTTAAATATTTCGTTCATATAAGTCAACACAGCTCATTGGACAATTATATTTATGTATTTGTTTCCGCTAGCCCCTTATTTATGTTTATCTGTTCAGAGGCCTTTGGTACTCCAAGGATTACTGGCCGGTTACGATGCTAAACCTATAGGGGCGGGTTTAGGTCGCGACAGAGTGGTATCAGAGCACGAGTTATACCGCACACACGAGTCCATATGAGCTATAGGATGTCCTAGAAAAGAAATAAGGACATTGCATTATCATGTGTAAGTGCGCGAACCATTATGAACATATTTGAATAATAAAGAAAATGAAATGAAACCTATGAGTATGAACAAAGAAGTTATGTGGGATAACATGTAATGTTGGTTTCAATACTGAATGTGTAATTCTTGTGAACATGACCATATGAACGTGAAAGACTACGTAACCTATGTGAATATATTGAGTTGAGATAAAATGACGAACTTGTTTGATATGAAATGAAACATGAAATTAGTGAGAACTTTTCCTATATTGATAATCACCTTGGTTATGTATAGACAAATGGAAGAAATGAGAAATGTAGATGGATCTGAATCTTCTGACGCTAGAATTAACCGGCTAGAAAGAATGGTCGAAGCCTTAACTGAATCTTTGAGACAACAACAACAAAGGTAAATACATGTACTTGAACCGGCTAATTATGATATGATAACTTTGACACAAAAATATAATAAGATGAAGCCACCGGAATTTGTAGGGGGTATTGAACCGTTAAAAGCCGAGGCTTGGGTTTTAGAGACTGAGAAAATATTTGAAGTATTTCTGTGTACTGAGGCTCAGAAAGTTTTGTTTGCAACATTCACACTCAAAGAAGAAGCTAGGAGATAGTGGATGTTAGTACAGAATGATAGTGAAGGTGTGACGTGGGATAGATTTAAAGAAATTTTCTTCGAAAAATATTTTCCCTAATGCATCCGAGATAGAAAGATATCCGAATTTGTACAACTAAAACAAGGCGATATGACTGTGGCTGAATATGAAGCAAAATTTATTGAACTAGCCCGGTATGCACCACACATGATAGACACTGACTACAAAAAGGATAGAAAATTTGAAGATGGACTTGATTTCGATGTGTTTGATCGAGTTGGTGTTTTAAAATTGCCAAAGTATGTGGACATTCTTGATAGGGCCTTAATGGTCGAGGCAAACATAGCAGCATTGAAAATATCAAAGTCAACATCATCAACTGAATCAGAGGGAAAGAAACAAAAGAAACAGAAAGTTGAAATGACCAGTAATTCGATGACCTCTGTGAATGAAAAATCTAAGGCAATAACTTTTGACAATGTAAGTCGGAGAAGTAATGTGAATAATGGTATACCTATTTGTAAAGAATGTGGGAAACAACATTGGGGCATTTGTCGCCGCCTATTAGGGGCTTGTTTTAGATGTGGACAGAAAGGACACTTGGCTAAATCTTACTCACGATCTTATCTGAACAACAAGAGGCCTAATGCTAGTACAATTGGTTCTATTCCTGTACCTAGAGACAAGGAAGGGTTTACACCCTAGTTCCAGGAGATGTTCGGAATACTGAAACGACTGACGCAGGTATTACCTTAATTACATGTAAAATATATGTATGAAAATTGATTTGGGGAAATCCGTGTGACCATGACTTCTACCGAACTGTTATATATTGATTGAAATCATTGAATGATTGGACCCATGATCTCGAATTATATACATGAACCATTCACATGTGGAACTTTTGAAATTGAGAACTTTTGTCAGTTTTAGAAGAATGAACTCTTGCTTATGAATTTACGAACGGATGCCTAAATGATAATTGATTCTAGACTCGTATCTGCATATATATGTCCTTGCTTGCAATACTATTAGAATTGATGGAGCTGAATTGTGGTTAATAAACACTTTGAAACCTACTACCTGATGTGAACTATATGTGTGATACTTTGAACCCTTATGTTTAACAATTACCTATGCTATGGAAAATGTTTGGACTTATATATATGCATACCTTTGCTTGAGAATGTTGTTAGACTCTGGACATGTACACATATGATTACACCTTTGCTTGGAGTGATTTGTCATGTTATTTGTTTTATTGACGAGACCATCGGGACTATGACTCTGTGATTGTATGACTGATTTGGAACTTCTACATAACAACTTGCTATTATGTGCTACCAAGGAACGTTGTATGATACATTACTATGTACCGTATGCCTACATGAAAGACTTATTTGGGAAACTGCTATATTGACCATGATACTTACCTCTTGATATGAACGACTATATGCCTGTGCACCTACATGTAAACTTATTGGGAGAATGCCACGTGGTATATGTATATGACCTGGAAAAAAACAAAATGTCGATATGAACTATTATGATACATGACTCTAATGTGATTTTGAGAACTGATGAGCTTAGAACAACTATGGAATTATTGACTATTGTGACAATCCTCACCTCTGATTAGCTTTAAATTGTGATTAAGCATGATAAGTAATTGATTAAGATAAAATCCTGAATCGATTGCATGAGTGTGTTGTTTTAAATGCGTTTCTATCTGTTTGTCATTGAATGATCTGTTCATGTTTTAATTTCGAATTGCGAATTGGAAGCCTTATCGGCAACCGATTCAAAAATTGATTAGTGTTATATGCTAATTGGGATTTATAGGATTTTATGGTAGGTTTAATTAAAATTCGATTTGGAATGATTAAATTAGATTAAATAATGCTAGATTAATTGAATATAGGATATTCACACTTTTGCCACTAAGTGGATTAATTCAAGGCCATTCATTCTCACACTTTACACTTGTTTGGCATCATTCTTCATTTCATCTTCTTGATCAAAAATGTGAGAGAGATAGAGAGTTGGAAGAAAATTGAATTCATCTAGAAATTTTGCTTGAGATTTAGAGGAATTGAAGAGGCATTGCATTTTTGGGCTTCTACACTTGGAATTCTAGACTTAAGGTAGGAAGTTCATCCTCTTGATTATGAATTTAAGTTGTTACATGCATTGTTCATGAAAGTTTCATTGATATTATGTCCAAATTGGTGATTAGAGTCAAGAATTAGCTCAAAGAGTTAATATGAGAGTGAATTCATGCATGCATGTCCATATCATAGAGTTTGAAGTTATTTTTCATGAAATTCTTACATGCATGTTCATATTTTAGTTGTAGTCCAAGAATTCACCATGTTTTAGAGTTCAATCTTGCATTTGATCATGCTTTGGAGCATTAGAGTTCTTGAGAACTCATGCATGTTATGTTCTTGCATTGTTCTTCAAGTTTCATTGAAATTGTGTTCAATTGTCACACCTTTGGGCTTGATTTTATAAAATGATCTTTGAAACATGTTGTATTAGGAGTTTCTAAGTGTTTTCCAGAAAATTGGCCTAGAAAAATCGAGTTTGAAGCTTTAAAGGTTGAATTTTGTGCTTGAGGATCAATCTGGGAATTCCAGATTTTTGATCCACGCTGGAGCGGAGGAATTCACGCTCGAGCATACACTCTGAGTACATGCACTTCTGCTCGAGCTTCGAGAGTCACGCTCGAGCGTGAAATGCATATGCTCAGAAGTTCATGTGTTTTGCAGTCCGCTCGAGCGAGGTAATCCGCACTCGAGCGAGGGTCTGAATCTCACGCTCGATCGTGGATCGAGCGTCCATCAAGCGTGAAGTCACGCTGGAGCGGAGATTCATTGTCTGCATGTCCGCTCGAGCGGGAAAAACCATGCTCGAGCGAGACCCCTGTTTTCAGAAAATTGTGAAAGTGTTTTAAAGTACATTTTTTTGCATCCTCATTCCATTCTAAGCATTCCTAGGCCATATTTAAGGCATCTTAATGAGGATAATGCTCTAGAACCACACCAAGTCAAGTTAGGGGCTAAGTTATTAATCCCAAGTGTGTAACTTAGTGTGTGTTCATTCTGCAACTGTGTAGGGTTGGCACCTGAGGACGTTGATTAGCCTGTCTATAGCCCAGTAATCTGTGAGTAACAATGTTGTAAAGTTATGTTCAATTATAATTATTTTCTGAACGATTAACTGTACTGTTTTCTGAAATGACATTGTTTACTGAATGAATGTTTGTCCTAATTTATGAACTGTACTCGTGGCATCCATAGCAACTGACTGTTACTGTTACTGTTACTGTTACAGAGATCTCTGTCAGTTCCAATGTTTGGAACTACTACTGTTTATTGTTTTGATGGCCATCAACTGACTGTTTGGTCTATTATGACCTACTGTACTGTCTTGCCATTGGATGTACCACATATGATTGTTATGATTTCTAATTGACTGATATGGCACGAAATATAAGCCTCTGATTGAACAACTGATCTACTAATGCAAATGACTGTTTTAACTACTGAAAGGACATTCATTCTTAACCCCTTTACATAGTTATTATTCACTGGGCTTTAGCTCACTATTTATATATGTATGTACGTGGCCAGGCACCGGACCGAAGCTAGGAGCGTCAAGTTAAGCTCATGTTTTGTCAAGCCAACTATTGTGCCTCACTTTGAGGTTCTGAGTCCGTTCAAGCCAAGGCTGTTTTGGGGTGTCTCAGATTCACCCATTTGTCTCTGTTTTGTAATGAATACTTAAGACTTTTGACTATACAGTTATGGAAAAGGGATTGAATCCCTAACCTGTATGTTATGTGTATCCGATATGTATATATGTTTATGGTTATGAATGTGGACTAGTCCATAAAAGTCTTTTCTATCCAGATTTTCACAACTCATTAGACATCTTTTAATTACTGATTGACTTCCGCCAGCCCCTTACTCTGTACTATTATTATTACTGTTAAGCAGGCCTTTGGTAATCACAGATTACTGGCCGGCTGCGATGCTAAACCCTTAGGGGCGGCCAGGCCAAATTCAGCATATTTTCAAAAGGCATTCAGTGTTCATATTTTTGTTCCCATCCTTTTCTGAGCATATTTAGGCATGAATTGTGAGTCCTTTAAGAGTAATGAGCCAAGAAATAACATGAGTGATTGAATTAAAAAATATAAGACTAATCCGAGACTCAAGAATGTGATTCACGTGTTTATGAGATGAGAATTGGACCGAATAAGAAAAACAACGTGAAGAAAGCTAAGCTGTGATGGCCATATGAATGTGTAATGATACGATATGTTTGTGTTATGTACTTTTGTATTTGTAGGTCAACATCCAGAGTTTGATTGACCGTTTACGGGAGTCCACGGTGAGTAACGTCATTGTAAAGATATGTTCATATGAATTATGTTCCAAATGTAATTTGACAAGTTATGATTTCTGAAATGATATTTGTTTACGTGAACGAATGTCCTATGTTTGAAATCTATTATGGCGTCCATAGATAGTCCCAAGTCATGGGGGACGGCATGTTAATGCGGGTCCATGACATATATGTGATTACGAGATCTCGTTAGCCACTTCATTGTGGTGATATGTGTTTAATCGGTATCCGGAACTGATTACTCTAGTCGGAAGACGATATGTGATATGTTCTATGGGATGTACCATTATTATGTTCGGATATGAGAATGTTTATGTTATGATCTGTTTTATGATTATGAAATGTTCGGAATTCGTTCACTAACCTCTTTACATTGATGTTATTCATTGGGTTTTAGCTCACTGTGTATATATATGTGTATAGGTAGGCATTTTAGAGATCGAGCCGGAAGGCTTTTGTCTGGATCTGTGTTCTGTTGTCAGCCAACCATTGTGCCTCACGTGGAGGTTCTGGAAGTGTCATGTGTTATAAGTTCTGGTTGTGTCTGTATATGAGACTTATTTTGTTTTTGTTGGCTGTACTCAAGACGCTATAATGTGTGTGGGTATAATGTAAGAATGACTTTTAGTTATGTATATAAAGTTTTAAACATTCCGTTCATATAAGTCAGCACAGCTCATTGGACAATTATATTTATGTATTTGCTTCCGCTATCCCCTTATTATGTTTATCTGTTTAGAGGCCTTTGGTAATCCAAAGATTACTGGCCGGTTACGATGCTAAACCTATAGGGGCGGGTTTGGGTTGCGACATTGAGCAAAGTATCCACAAAACTTATTGGTTCCAAGTTGAATGATTAACCACCGGTTCATCAAAGAATTGTTAGTATGTTCACTAATAAATGTTTTGTGCTCATGGAAGTACACCCTAACTCTTCTTCAAAATGTCTTACTTTTTTGCTCATTTCCATGCATTGCATCTAAGCTAGTATTAAGCCAAGCTGACATAAGCAAATTGTTTTCTTCTTTAGAAAAGTTGCCACTGCGTGACTTTTTGGTAGCAGATTCTTTTTTGGTTGAAAACTGAGATTCTTGGCCAGCACCTTAACTAACTTGGTTTAGATATTGAGACTTCATGAATTGGTTATCAAGGTTGGAGCCCTCCTGTAAAAGATTGGTAAAGAAGGGGTCTCCACTTGAATCCATCCTACAAGATAGAGTGAATCAAATCAGAATGAATCCATTGTACAAGATAGAGTGAAAAAAATCAGATTGAATCCATCCCAACAAGACAGTAAGTTAGCACTTTCGTATAAAATAAAATCAATTCAATACCTCCAAACCTTAACTCAAATTTGGGAAAAAGGGCACATGTGTTAAGTTTTGGTTGGATTAAATAAGAGGAGTTAAAAGCTTTTTTTGTTAAAAAAAATTAATTTGATATGAATTTGAGTAAAGAATTTGAGTCTCCCTTTGAGTAAAACTCAATTTGATATAAGTTTGAGTAAAGAGTTGAGCTTGGAGGAGTGTTTTGATAATTGCTTACTAAAATTTGAATTTTTTTCCCCTTTTTTGAAAGCAAAATGAAGATTTTATTATGTAAACAAAATTACAAAACAAAAGCTTAATATAAGGAAGCATCATAGGTAGCTAAGCTAACATCCGAACAGAGTTAATATGGAAGCAACTACCTAATCAAATACTAGCAAAAACTGCAAACAAGGTTGGGAAAAAAGTGTTGGTAAGGCACTATTTCTTGCCCCTTTGACACGAGAGGATTTTATCTTTCTCTTTAATTTCATTTGTCTAGGCACATCAAGAACATTAGCTTTATATGCTTGAGATTTCAGACAACCGAAAAGTTTCAATGCCTTAATTAGATATGCAGAAGGTAACAAACATAAAAGGCTAAACATTTGGTTTTAGCTCAATTTGTTATTTAACTTGAACACACTTTACCTTTATTTTTTTTCTACTTGTTCTCATAGTAATTCACCTTTATCCATCCTTTCTCTGAGAATTATATTCAATGACATGAACAATCAACAATACATTTCACACTTGATCACTTTCAACTAAACAGTGGTAGACAATGGGGCAAATTAATTTTATGCAGTAATTACTCAACAAAAATCTTAAAACTATATTATAGTTATATACAATGTGTATAAAAAAAAACCATACAGATCACAAACTATATATGTATTTTCTCAGTATGACAAAATTTCTTAACCCAATTTTAAAGATTTTAAAAAAAGATACAAGTAATCTAATTATCGAACAGTTGTGATACAAGAATTTTGTGCATACAAATTTTCAACAATGTTCAGGATGAAACAACTTAATTCAATCAAAGAGCCACTGATGGTTCTCAAATAAAATTACAGATCCCAATTTATCCATTCTAATCCAAATCTAGAGTACAACAGAGAGAGAGAGAGAGAGAGAGAGAGAGAGAGCTTTAGATATGGTGAAAGCAGATGCTATGGAGTGGTTGCCGCTCTGAAGTTTTGGTGCAGAAGAGGAAAATGAAGAGGGTAGAGTTTAGCAAGATAGAAAAAAAAAAGTAATAATAAAAATGTGACATCACCCTTAAATTTTGGCGCACTTGTAGCGAGATTGATGGGCTTGGTTTTTTGGAGTTTATCTCGCTAATTTAATTGGAGAACGACTTTATCGAGTTTGATGAGGTTGCTCTTACAATTAATATTTTTTTAATAATATCTAAGATTGAGATTAAATATTTCAATGGAAATGGTTGTTTTGGGGATTGGGGTGAGTGTGTGGTTTATTTGAATCATATTTTCATTATTTGAACCGTTTATATTATAAAATTTGTTGAGTATATTATTTATATAAAAAATAAATTTAATCGAATAAGTATAACTTCATGATCAAGCAAAATAATAATCTTAAAAAATTATTAAAATCATGTTAATCATTTATTTTTGGGTGAGTTACCAATAAATCATATATGTTCAAAATATGTTCCAAATAGTCCCATATTATTTTATGTGATCCATTTAGTCCCATTTGATGCGTAAAGACAAGACTGCCACTGGTTTAGGCGTGTTTGTTTGAGTGTAACGTTTATGCAAAGTTTACTAGTACATTTTTTGGGGGTTTGTTTGGGTGTGGCGTTAGCAAGAGTTTAGTAACCTGTTAGTGGGGTATGTCACGTGTGACGTTTGGATGTCACATGTTTGGGATTTGCATCAACGCACGTGTGTTTGTGTTTATGTGCTGTGTTGTTTAGTGAGGAAATTATTCTTCATTTTGCTTGGGCGTGTGGTGGGGTGTGTAACGGAAGTGAATGGAAAAATGTGACATCACGCCACACGTGTGGGACAATTGGGTTGTGTTCTAGAAACTAGTAATTTGAAACTCAAATAAGCGTGATTGTTGGGATACGGTGATGTCATCTGATTTGGGGGAATTCTTGCCTAATTTGAAACCCCCTGGTAGTATTTTCAAATTCATGTTGGTCTGGGTTTGTGACGTCTTATGCAACGTTGAAACCCTAAACAATCGTCTGTGACATTTGGGTAGGTGGCGGAGTTGTCGACGTGATCGAGTGGGAGTCCGGCGGTAAAGGTTTTAAAGGCGTCGGAGTTCATCTATGTATCGGCTGCATCCATGCGACCCAAACGTAAGTAACGACAACACTATTGTTTTGAATCATTTGTGTAGTGGGTTGTTAGGGTTTATGGGCCGTTATCGGACTGTGTTTTATGATTTGTTGATGTGTCATTTTTTTTTTTTTTTTTTGGGTTTGTTTGTGAGTTGTGTTGGTGTGTTCGTGATTGTGTGTCGTAATGGATTTATATGTGGGATGCTGTATGTGTTGACGCTGTAATATGAATGGAACAGTTTGGAATCCTGTCGGCGTCGTTACTATGGTAATGTATGTGTGTGCATCGGGTGTGTGTTTTACGAAGGGCAGGTTAGTGTGACATGTGGGCATAGGTTTGGGTTGTTGGATTTGGGGAATGTGGTTTTGAACAATGTGTCGATTTGTGTTTGTGCATGCGAGTTTGGTGGGTGTGTCGTGTAATGGTGTCATTTTGCTGATAATGTGTTTTCTTTGTCGATTGTAGCAATTGGCAGGAGCGTCAGCCCATGGACAAGATCAAGCGAGCGGAAAAAAGGTGAAGAGGCATCAGGTTCTTCACGGAAAAAAATTGGGGTAAGACCAATTGGGCGTGTATTGTTCAAACAAGTGACAAATGAAGGGCGTATGGGTGAGCCGATGAAAAATGTCAAACAAAGATTAAACTTCAGGTCTAACATGGCTGGAGTAGTTAATATGGTGTCAACTATTGGGCTGCGTGACGTTCATTACCCACATTTACGACGAACGCCATTTTGGCTTATGTTTGAAGCGATACTAATCAACAAGCCGAAACACAACGAGTTCAGAAAGTGTGATGAGCTTGTGATGAAAATTATTCGATCGTACAGTCACAGAGAGGATGCGTTTGTCATTGGGGGTGTGCCTGTTAAGGTAAGAACAGGAGACTTAAGGTTGATTTTCGGCCTACAATGTGGAGGCCAATTCCTTGACTTAACACCCAAACCGAAGCCAACATCTGATTTCATCCAGCGCCGATGCCAGAACCCTGGACGTGTGACTGCAAAGCTGGTTAAGATGTTGCTCCAGGGTGCTGTGCAAGGGAATATGGAAAGGGATGCGGAGGACACAGCTAAACTGCTTAGTTTGTATGTTTATGGGAAATTGTTTTTCTCTATTTCGAGGGAGACAATTAGTTGGGCGTTTGTTCGATTTCTTGATAATTTGGAAACGGTGCGGACATATGATTGGACAGAAGCAGTGCTAAACACACTTATGGGGTCGATTAGGGAATTTTAGCGTACGCCGTAAAAAGTGACTGGATGCGTGGTGGCATTGTTGGTACGTACAAATTTTTTGTTGATGTATATGTGTACTTTGTTATGTTAGTTGTAATGTTTTATGATTTGAGTGTGTTGTTGCTTTGCTGGTATGGGATGATACGTTTGTGTGTGTCTGATGTCGGAATGTATTAATTTGGTATGTGATTGTGTTGCAGTACTGGCTGTGTGAGCATTCGACTATTATGGAACCTGAAACCGTAACAACATTTCCTAGATTCCTGAGCTGGAATGTTAGTGATCTGCATGCAAAAACGCGATCTGTTGTGTTTACAAGTAATGTCAAGTTTCAGGTATCCAGAGAAGGGGTTTGTGTGGTGTTGTTCGTGTAGTTTGTACGTAATGTATTCTATGTTGCTCGTGAAAAATATTATATAATTGTGAATCTTTAATGTATGACAGGTTTTGGCTGAGCGGTTGCGCGTAGAGTCATACGAACGAGTGATTCTGAAGGGGGAAGATGTGGATGAAAGGAATGTGGCAGAGGGGGTACGTACTGAGAGAACTACGTCACATGTATCGAGTAATGAGTCTGGAAATGAATTTGTTGGGGATGTCTTGGGCGGTTGTGGCCATATGGAATGGAACGTGCAAAAAGGTTCTGTTAAGGGTCGTAAGGGTGGCGGTGATGTCAGACAGTGTTGTGATTATGCAAATGTTGTTGTGACAGTGGGTAGGACAAGTAGTGACTTTGAAACTCTGGGTGTTGACCATGAGGCACATATTGGAGTTGTTGGTGAAGGATGTTCGAAAGGTGGGAGTGACGTTAATGATGCAAAAACATTATGTAATTTTGCAGTCCTTGAAACGGAGAACAAGAATAAGGACAAAATGATCATGAAAATGCAGGAGGAGATTGACACACTGAGGAATGCAAATGAAACACAAGCTGTGCACATTGTTGGTGGATTCACATTAGTCGTAAAGGCAAAGGATGATGAGATTAGCATGCTGGAGAAGGAAAATTTGGAGTTGTTGAGAAAGGTGTCTGAACTTGAAGATCAACTTGCTAAACGGGAAATACATGCTGTAACGCAGGTGTAGACGCGCTCCGGAGAACTCCCCGAGGGAACCTCGTTTTGTTCTTTGAGCTACTACAGTTCGGACTCAAATGTTACGGTTCTGAATCTAATCTTGCAAAGTGCAATGCAAGACCGATAAATCACCAAAGAGTCCAAATCCGGCAAATCGTTTTGGAAAACTGATTTTTATAAAGAAGTGCCAAATATAGACTGCTTTGCCAGATACAGAGTCGCCACCTAAATATTTTATTTTGGGGGAATTTAGGAAACCCTGACTCGTGCCGAAGGCCACGTGTCCGTCATCACCAAAGTTGCCTCGGCTCGGGAACTTGGGTACAATTGGGGAAGGTCATCTATGAGCACCCCCACTCGCCCAATCAAAGATCGGTCTGTACTAAACATGATATTTTGTTTTTGAAAACACATGTGCTCTTATTCCGGTTAATTAGCTAGAATTACTATGTGATGCGCACAACACACAAGTATAGACTAGATCGCCTAATTTGGAACAAAACATTGCATATTCGTTTGTTTGAAAATGGTTTGAAGTTTTGCTACTCGCAAGTAGGCTAAAACACGGATTTTAATGAATTGTTCCAATTCAAGTAATCCAACCTTCATCCACAGGCATTCAGGCAGTTAATCACATAAGCAATTAGCCTCATGGCAAGCATGCTGTCATGGCAATCGATAACACACATGCAGTATGCTAAAGCGAAAACACTCACAGTGTACTCCAAGCCAAAACAAGGAACTAGTTAGAAATCATGCATGATCCTAGTTCATGTTAAGATGGCTAATGCAACACATGCGAAAATGCAACTAAAATAGGCTCGGCTATTCTAGAATGTCATGTGAAATGCAACTTGATAACATGCCGTTGAACACGTATTCAAGTAATGTATTGAAAATACAATGCAGTTAGTATGATGCGCCGAGCCTGGTGCATACAATACAGATGAATGGATGCACGCATGCGAGCATAAGGTATGCTAAATGAAATATGCCCTAAAACTAACCATCGTAAGCGGTTAAGTAAAAAGGAGAAAGAAATGGGGATTGGAAGACATGCATCACACACACGCACGCTTATTACAACAATATGCCCTCTCGAGGGAGAGACTGAATAAAGAGCTAACTAGCTAATCTAAACTAATTAAACTAATTATTACAAAACGAATTGAAATAGCTAACGCATTAACTATTAAGGTACAAACCAAAGCAAAAGCAAGCTATCTAAGCATGGCAGCTAAGGAAAGCAGTAAAACAGGAGGTTCTCGGAGGGAGAAGACTGGATGCATGCAAGCCCGGGCGCCTCGTTCGGAAATCCAATGCGATGCCCCGATTTCCCTCTGTTTTCATTTGTTCTCTAAAACTTGCACCAAGCTCCAGAAAGTTGAAACTCCACCTAGGGAAACCTGTGGGAGGGTGGCCGACCACTTTTGGTCTCTCCAGACCCCTGCCGACCACTTTTTGTTGTTGAAAATCAAGAAAAGTGGTCGGCCAGCTACTTTTTCTGGCTGGCGGACCAGTTGTTGCTGCTGAACTGCAATTTGCTGCAACAGAGAGCAAGAAAGGGCATGGCAATGTATTTGCAAGATATGTGTGCACAACCACCCTCCCTATCATGTCATGAACTCAAGGGGGTGTGGTTCCATGCATGATGGCCGAGAGGCGAAGTTGCACAATTCAATATGAAAATGAATGCACAAGTAAACACATAAAGCCTAGAACTCTATCATGTATGATCAAGAGCTCAGCGACCGGGAATCGAGGCATGTTTCATAACTATAAGTATGAAACGTCTCTCGTTTCCCGTGTTTAGACTAACACCTATTCCAAACACAATGCAAGCAAGCATGGCATACACAATGCGACTTAAGCATGCAAACATGGAATACAACTCAAGCATGCAAATATGTAATATGACTTAAACATGCAAACATGCAATGCGATATGAACAACCTAACAAGGCTAATGGCATGTACAATGCTAATGCATGCGACAACTAGCATACATAATGCAAATATCAATTAGCATGCACAATGCAATGATGTAACCTAAGCATACACAATGCAAGGTATAAGGCATATACAATGCGATGAACATGGTGATGTAATATAAGCATACTCAATGCTCAAAGGCATGCATATTCAATGCAAAACAACTTATTCTAAATACAATGTAATGCAATGCATGCACGATGCAATGAAACAAGGGCAACTTATCAATGCTAGGGACATGCATGCTCAATGCAAGGAACAACTTGGCATGCACAATGCAAAGAACTACATAGCATACACAATGCGAAGTAAGATAAGCATGCTCAATGTAATGAAACAATGTGGCATACTCAATGCAACATACATGGCATAATCAATGGACTTAAACCAAAAGGGTAGACCTCAGTCATGCCCAAATTAGTGGCATGCAATACATGGCACAAATGCATGAACTAAGCATGGACAGGGCTCAAATAGGTCAAAATAAGGACCTAAACATGCTGAGATGAGGGCTCAAAGGCCTAGGCATGCAAGCATGCAAGCTAACGCATAAACTAGGCAACAATGCATAACACTCAAAGGCACTTAAAGCATGATTGAGGTAGGAACATGGCAATGCTAAATGCTCTAAAATGTCATGTTAAGTGATGCCAAATCATGTACACAACACAAATGAAGCATGCAATGGTGCTCAAAGCTTGAGGCAAGCAAGAGCATTTGTACTACAAGTATACAAAACATGAAGCATGTGATCAAGGCAACCCAAGACAGTCCTAGAACATGTTAAAATGAGTCTAAAACATGTATGGAAGTAGGCCAAAATATGCTAGCATGAAGGACATAAGGCATGGTGCATACAAGGCAAATAAGGTGGATTACACTACACCTATTAAGACCAAGCATGGGATGACTTAAGCAATAAAAATCAGAGTTATATCATGGCATAATAACCCCAAATAAGCACTGAAATGGTGGCTCGCAAGCAAGGGCATGAAGGCATACGCAATGGTTCATGTTAAGGCATAAAGGGGGAAACCCTCCAACGCATTGAATAAGTGACAAATGTGAATGCATGGCCATGAAACATGGACTGAAATCAGATAACAAATGATGCCAAATCAATCAAATAGGCCAAGCAATGCATGCTAGTGGACTTGATGCACAAAGCTAACAAGCTAGAATGCACTAAGGCTGTACAAAGCAAGTCATGTGTGGCCAAAACAACTAAAATCAAACCTTAAACATGATAAAACATGAACAAAGTCTTCTCAGAGCTAAGCCAAAAGCATGCTAAAATGATATGTTACAACATGATGCATATTAGACTATTTCATGGAATTGCACTACAAGTGCAAGGAGCATGTAAAGGCCAACCAAACCAAACATAAACAGAGGTATGACATGGTAAAACAAGCCCAAAAACATGCTGAAATGGACACAACATAGGCTAGAATGACATGCTACCTCATGAAGCATACAAAGCTAGTGTGTGTGATTTACACTACAAGTGTATTAGGCATGCAAGAGCCAACCAAACCAACCCAAAATAGATCTAAGGCATGTTAAAACAACACCAAAAACCTACTGAGATAGCCCCAAAACAAGCTAGAAACACATGCTCAAACATGAGGCATACAAGACTAGATTGTGTGATTTACACTACAAGTGTATTAACCATGCATGGAGTGACCAAACTAAGCAAAAACAGTGGTATGCCACAGCAAAATAACCACAAATACAAGCTAAGATATGGTCAACAAACACTTAGTAAAGATGCTCAAACATGAGGCTTATTAAGGCATGTATTGAAGATGCAAGGGAAGGGGATAACCCTCCTCTTCTTAGGACCTTAAAACACCAGTGGTGAGAAAACCAATACAAGGTGGTCCCGAAGCTCACAAAAAAGGCTAAAAAACAAGGCCAAACAAGGCCTAAGAGGGGGTAAACAACCCCAAACACAAAAGTGATCTAAACAAAGATCAAAAGCATGCAAAAAAAGAACTTTTATTAGTTATAAGTTAAGCTTAAAACAGCATGCAAGATAGGCTAAAAGCTTAAGCAAGAAAGGGGGATTTAAAGGTCAAAAGCTCACCCTCGAAGACCCTCTTTATAACTGCAACTCCAGCAGGTTTTTTGAACTCAAGACAACCCAATAACACCAAAATCAGCCCCTAAGCACCTCAGTAGCAAAAGGATGGTGTTTGAGTGTGTGTTTGTGTGTTAAACTAAGACAATACTACACTTTTGATGCACAAAAATGGAGAAACAAGGCAATATAGAGACAATGCTATATCTATCCTTCTTGGGAAAAATTTCTGAACCTGGAGGAGGGAGGAGGAGCCTCCCTCTTATAGAAGGGGAAAGCTAAAGCTTCTTGGAGAAGCTAAGCTTGAATGCCATCCCTCCATAGACGTGTATAGAGGATGGCTCAAATGCTCTCCAGCTGTGCCAGCTGTCCCAAAATATCTCCAAAAATGTGCCAAAAAGCAGCCGACCACTTGAAGTGGTCGGCCTGCTAGTTTAAGTGGTCGGCCGACCACTTTAGGTGGTCAACCAAAGCAAAAACTGGTCGGCCATAGGTGAGAGAGGTCAACACACTAAATGCAAGGTGGTGGTATGGTGGCCGACCAGAAAATATGGTCCAAAGACCAAGAAAGCCAGTTATCTGACAAGAAAACTAGCTGGAAAATGGAAAAGTGGTCTCCAAGGAGAAATAATGGTCTCCCACCCTTGTACCACCTTCCAAATAAGGAAAACAAGGTTTGTACCAAAAACAAACAAAAGCGGATGCAAGACGAGAAATCGGGAGGCGAAACACACGGCCAAAAGCCCCAAAAACTAGCTGACGAGCATCAAAAGTGGTATGCAACCACAAAAATGGTCTCCCGGACTACAGTGTTCCTCTACGCAGAGGCAACAAGGTGCGGTTCAAAAACCATGCCAAATGGAGAATGTTAAGCGGTCTCGAGACAAGGCGCGCGGCCAAAGGCTCCAAAAACCGGAAACTAGTCTCCAAACGGGAAAAGTGGCCTACGACCACGAAAAGTAGTCCACGACCACAGAGAGATGGTCTACAAGACCACTCCCTCCCTCCGGGAAGGGAAAACAAGACTTGGTCCGCAAACCGAGCCAAAGCACAAAAGAGTTCAAAGGCCCGAAGGCAAGGCTCTCAGCCAAAACTCCAAAACCTCAAAACGAGCACAACATGCACCATCACCGAGCGCTCAATCGATGACGTCTGAGTCTTAAGGTCGGTTAAAAATGGGGTGTCTACAGTTGCCCCTCTTTGACAGAACTCGAAAGTCATAAGTGACGGAAGTGAATGTCAAAGCCCAGAGACGACCCATTTTTGACAAGGCCGAAGACTTAGACAAACAGGCAAGATAACAAAGAAATGTGCCCGCAGGCAGGGGCAAAATGCAAGTGAGAATGCAAGAAGCCGAACATAACTTATGATCATGCAAAGAAAGCTGTAACGAAGCAATTATGCAAAATAAATGCAACAATTTAAGCAGGTGAATACAAAACAAACTACATTACATGCAGAAAGGATGTAAGAGAATTATAAAATTCTCACTACGTCTCACACGGAGTACATACAATACCTGTCCAGTTCGTCTGGTCATGCCAGCTTCAAATGAACCGTACATACAATATCGTGCCTCGAAAGAGAGAAACTCAACGGGTACCATATTGTTAGAAACATGCATAGCAATGCAAGTGAAAAGTGCGTAATAACGCAAGTCGAGGGATGCATGATAATGCAACCTAAGTATGACGCATAACAATGTGTTATGGATGCAAAACAATGCAGCCGAAACGAGCGTGCCAACACAAGTAGTGAGTGTATAACAAAGCCACAAGTGGTGTGCATAACAATGCAGGTGAAACATGTGCGACAACGTGTGCGAAAAGTGCAAGATAATGCGAAAGAAATGCGCAACTTCAGATGTATGTTTGAAAGGAAATGCCGAAAGAGGAAACGTAAGCCTTAACAAGCGTAATTCAGCGATGACCTCCGATTTACCTCTCGGAAGGGTCATAACATACTTAAAAAAGATACATCTCACTCTTTGGACGAGTGACGATGAGTCATACATCGAAGACTTCAATCGGAGTTCCGCGGGGACATTTTCAAGCCGAAAAGTGTACTTTTCTTGCACTTTCTCGAGAACCGGGGACTCCAATCACCACCAAACACACAGGGAGAACAATAGAGCTCTGAAGATCATCCAAGAAGCTGGCTGACCAGTTATAAAGTTGGCCGACTAGTTGTTGCTCACCAAAGTGGTCGGCCAACCAGAAAAACTGGCTGGTCGACCAGTTTACAAAATTCTAGGGCAGTTTGGTCTTTTAACTTCGGTTCTTTAAGTGCACAACTCCAAATCAGTTTGTGTCACACCTCCAAGGCCGAAATACATTCTCCTTGCTCCCTAGACCCTTTTCTCTCTCAGATCTGCACTTTATAGGCGTTTTCCAACGCCCCACGCGAAGTTGTTTCGCGAAAACTTTCGATTCTCTTCGATTTGAACCGATTAGAATTTGTTTTCGGAGCCTCTTTCTCCATTTTCACCACTTGAGGTATGCTGGTCTCAAAGTTTAGCACCTTTTCTCGGGCGTTGACTTTTGTTGACTTTTTCTCTTCCCGAGAGTTGACTTTCGTTGACTTTTTGCGATTTTGGCTTATTTCGCTCGTTTTTGCATCTTTTGCAGATTTCTTCAGATGGCCGATGATATTCCGTATGGCGGAGGCTTTCCATATGCAGAGGGCGAGCCCGACATCATACCGTAGCCTCCGAGGATACGGCCATTCGACCCAAAGGAGTACGACCCGCAGGAGCACGTTCTACCTCCTAGCACCTTCTATCACTTCACGAACTTCGCGCAGCGGGCACCTGAAGACCTGCTGCTGTGGGAGCCGGAGTCCCATCTATCTCATCACGCGCATGAGGTACGTACTACATTTGCACATTTTCTGCGATGTATTTTGCACCTCTTTGCATATTTACATACACAGCTTATACTCAGCATTCCGCTAATGTGGCACACGGCTCATTTGGGCACACAGCATATTTGGGCACACAGCATATAACACTGCTCAATCTGAACACACAGTCCATAACACAGCATTCTATTTTGTTGGCACACAACTCATAACACTGCTCAATCTGAACACACAGTCCATAACACAGCATTCTGTTTTATCGGCACACAGCTTACAACACTGCTCAATCTGAATACACAGTCCATAACACAGCATTCTATTTTGTCGGCACACAGCTCATAACACTGCTCAATCTGAACACAAAGCCCATAACACAACATTCTGTTTTGTCGGCATATAGCTCATAACACTGCTCAATCTAAACACACAGCCCATAACACAGCATTCTGTTTTGATTTGGCACACAGCTTATAACACTGCTCAATCTGAACACACAGTTCATAACACAGCATTCTATTTTATCGGCACACAGCTCATAACACAGTACACTTTTGGATTTTGAACACACAGCTCAAACTTTTGAATTTCTGAACACGCAGCTCATACTTTTCGTTGTGAACACGCAACTCACATTTTTGAATTTGAACATGCAACTCAAACTTTTTGTGGTGAACACGCAACTCACATTTGCTCCAACTTTTTGTGGTGAACACGCAGCTCACATTTGCTCAAACTTTTTGTGGTGAACACGCAGCTCACATCTTTTGAAATTTTGAACACGCAGCTCAAATTTTTTGTGGTGAACACGCAGCTCACATCTTTTGAAATTTTGAACTTTTGAACACACAGCTCAAATCTTGTGGTGAACACGCAGCTCACATCTTTTGAAATTTTGAAATTTTGAACACGCAGCTCAAATCTTATGGTGAACACGCAGCTCACATCTTTTGAAATTATGAAATTTTTGAACATGCAACTCATATATTTTTTTGGAATTTTGAACACGCAGCTCAAATTTTTGAGGTGAACACGCAGCTCACGATTTTGAAATTATGAACATGCAGCTCATATTTTTTGAAATTTTGAAATTTTGAACACGCAGCTCAAATCTTTGAAGTGAACACACAGCTCACGAATTTTTGAAGTCAACACCCAGCTCACAAATTTTTGAAGTGAACACACAGCTCACGAATTTTTGAAGTGAACACACAGCTCACGAATTTTGCAATTTTGAACACGCAGCTCAAACTGTTGATTCTGAACACACAGCTCATACATTTGCATTTGCACGCAGCCCATACATTTGATTCTGAACACGCAGCTTATACATTTGCATTTGCACGCAGCCCATACATTTCACTCTGAACACACGGCTCATACATTTTATCTGCATGCAACCCATACATTTGATTCTGAACACGCAGCTCATACATTTGAATATGAACTGAATACATCTATTCATTCTGAATGCAGGTGTCCTCGCGTTTCACATGGGATTATGGATCGAGGGAGTGGTACGCGGAGCTCCCAGATACTGTCCGATACATTGTGGACGAGGCAGGGTTTGGCCCATTCTGTGTGGGATTGTCATGTCATTTAGCGAGCAGGACCCTCCTGGGCGCACTTGTAAAGATGGTGGGACACCACCAACTCCTTCCATTTCTCGGCTACCGGGGACATGACGATGACCCCATTTGATTTCTCCATGCTGACGGGCCTTGACGTGGGAGGCCGGCCGATCCCATACGACGCAGATATGGGTGAGTGGGAGGCTGCGTGGATTTATCTGCTTGGAGACCGTCCGCCGATCGATAGATCATCAGGCAGGGTCAGGTACACCTGGTTCTTCAAGCAGTACCGGAGGACTATGCCCCAGACCATTGAGGCCATACATCGGTATGCCCGGGGATTTTTGAAGTTCCTCTTCGGGACCACACTGTTCTCTGACAGGGGAAACACAGTTGGGCTTTATCTGCTGAGTGCTCTAGTGGACCTATCACAGGTCCGGTGCTTTGATTGGGGTGGCGCTGCCCTCGCTACCCTTTACTGCTACATGAGTGCGACCTCTCGCGAGTGGGGGACCATAGTTGGGGCCTACTGGCGAGCCTCGGAGGTACATTCTACCCTCTTGATTTACAGTTCTGCTTTCAATTATCTATACACTGCACACGGCACACATTACATTCTGTATTTTACATTCTGCACTTAGCATTCTGTATTCTCTGTACATTCTGTATACTGCACACAACATTCTGCACTCAGCATTCTGTATTCTCTGTACATTCTGTATACCGCACACAGCATTCTGCACTCAGCATTCTGTATTCTCTGTACATTTTGTATACTGCACTCAGCATTCTGTATTCTCTGTATATTCTGTATACCGCACACAACATTTTGCACTCAGCATTCTGTATTCTCTGTACATTCTGTATACTGCACACAGCATTCTGCACTCAGTATTTTGTATACTGACGGCCACTGTCTTGCCTTTTACAGTAGTGGGTTTATGCATACTTCCCGACACTGGCTCCTGAGCTCAAGGTTGAGGCACCCCTTAAGATCTCCTACTCGCGCAGATTTGAGGGTCGGTGCTGGCCGAGGCCGCGGCAGACTTTGCCCTTCCTCCTGCAGTTCTTTGATACTGTACGGATGACGGAGGTGATCCAGAACTCTCAGTTCTTCATGCTTTCAGTTTTAATTCATCTTGCATATTCATGACATCTAATTAGCTCATGCACTTGCTACCCGCAGGTTAACTGGCAGCCTTGGATAGCCATACCAGGGAATCCTCGATTTTTGTTCGCTGGGGCATGGGGCACTTCGCGATACAGGGTTCTGCTTGAGGGACCGGTTGGCAGAGCGTGGTTCCTCAGAAAGCGCTTCATGCGCCAAACGATGGGGAACTCTGATCAGGATGTCCCCTTATTGCCTCCACCAGAGATGCGGTCTGCAGGGGATCTCACACTCTGGAAGACGGAGGACCTCATGTTGGGTATTGACGTAGTGCTTTTCCTAGAGGAGGGGGATTACGCGACGTATCGCCATGCGTACTTGATGCCTCCACTGTCAGATGTCCGTGCCTCCAGAAGGAGGACTGTTGACGTGCCTTCCTCGAGTTGCACCTGAGCTAGAGACATTCCTTCGACCAGCGAAGCCGGCACATCGAAGGGTGGGGCTGGATGGATGCCCTTTACTTGCCAGTATGCTGGATGGCCAGATCTTCCGACCGGGCTGACAGGCTGGGAGTATGGGACACCATACGAGATCCCGCTAAAGCCTCCGCGGCCGGATCACCGATACGTCAGTGACCCTGATTCACCACTGGTATGCTTCACAGTTTTCATTTATCATTCAGATATTTAAACATTCATTCATTCACTGATGACTTGAACTTGTGTGTGCAGCCTCCCAGGGAGTATACTAAGGGGTTACTCGGAGTGGTGGCTTCACTCGAGGGCATGGTTCTGCGGAGGGAGACGATGCTTTGTGCCTCCGGCGTTCAGGTACTTCTCAATTTCCTCGTATTTATCATGCTTTTGATGACATATGGAAACCAAACATTTCACTGTATTGATTCATTATATGTGTAGAGCACATCTGACACATCGTATTCATACACCATATCTGCATGCACCCGCTCTATGTCATTCTTGCATCTGCATCTAATATACATACTGGCTGACGCATTCAAACTATCCTTTTCAGGTCCCGCCTGTGCGGACTGGGCCATCCAGGCCTTCTCGAGCAGCTAGGAGAGGAGTCTCAGCACGCGGCCGAGGGGGACACAGGGCACCTGTCAGACAGGATGACGAGTCTAGCGAGGAGGAGGAGTTGGCACATCCACAGTCAGAGACATCTGCGGGCAGGGATGACGACTTTGGTTCCAGTGCTGAGGGCGGAGGCGACGCCGAGGAGGATTCTGAGGATAGTGACTCCGATTCAGGTGATGGTGCCGGTGCCGGTGCCGGTGCCGCAGAGGCTGCTCAGCCGAAGAGGGTGAAGAGGGCCTCTCGGTCTTGAGCTTAATGGCGCCGATGCAGATGTGCCTGCTTTATTTTTCTTTTTACATGTAGTTGTAGCACATTGTACAGCTTAGGCAGTTTTATTTTTCTTCAAAAACTTGTACCTTTTTGTAAAATGTTGTAAAAAGAAGCCATGATAGAATGAAAATGACTTTTTGTTCAAAGAGTGTTGTATTTGTATTCTAGCATCGCATCGCATCGCATCGCATTGCACCATTTTGCATAAAAATGAATTTGACTGAAAATTAAACCTTGCGTATTACCAAGTCAGGTAGTGAACCGACGCAACAAACTAAACAACTTAACTCGCTAAGAAACAAAACCTTAGCAAGTTTACAACTCGATAAGCAACGAGCAACAACTCGATAAACAAAGAGCAACAACTCGATAAGTAAGACTTAACAACGTGATAAGCGAAAACTTAACAACTCGATAAACAAAACAACTCGATAAGCAAGACTTAACAACTCAAAGAGCGAATGCATTTTGAGACAAACAAATCGACAAAATGCATCCGAAACAAAGGTAAACTCGGACCTTCAGTACTCTCAGTACACAGGAAAGCTAGAGACTCCCTTCTAGAGACAAGAAACAACCGGAAACCAGCTTTTTGCACACGACCGACCACTTTTAGAGCATGCCGACCAGTTTTTCTGTGTGCAGCCCAAAAAAGTAGCTGGCCGACCAGAAAAAGTGGTCGGCCGACCACTTATCTTGGGAACCTCCAGTTTTGTGACACTTGTCCTCCAAACAGTGCCTTATCCTCCATAAAGGTTCCAGTTTCGTGGTTCCCTCATTCCAACTCAGTTTTGCACCAAAATGGAGGTGTTCCTCATCCAAAATCTCACAAGTTGGATCGCTTCCTTGGATGGCTCGGAAAAGATAAATTTCTGGGGTTTGGCATAAATGCACTATTCATGTTGAGCCGCACCCCGCTGCGTTTTCCATTCCTTCATACCGCAGCAAGGTTTTGGAACCCGGTAACACACGTCTTTAGCTTTGGCGAACAAAAAGTGTGTCCCACATTTGAAGACTTCCAAGCTGTAATGGAATTCGAGCGCGAGGAAGAAATTTTGCCTCAGCTGCGGTTTCGCCACGTTCAAGCCTCAGGAAGGATGTGCGGCCTTACTTTGCATGACGCTCGGTCATTGATTCACGACGGAGAGCTAGACATTCTGAGCTTGGTTTGTCGGTTTTCTAATGCTGGTGACCGCGGCGATCATGATTGGCAGGGTTATCGGCGACATGCGCTTTGCTTGTGCATGTTGTCTCATTTCTTGCTTGCTCCAAGCTCTGGTGGGTTTAGCACTCGTTTGATTGAGGTCGCCGAGGCCTTACGAGAGGGCAAAAGCTGCATCGCCATGATATTGGCTGAGACATTGATAGGCTTGGACGCTTTTCATTGCCGGGAGACGGCTAGATTCGCGGGGATTCCACTACTATTGCAGGTAATGTTTCCCACCCTATCTTATATATATTTCTCACATCACTCGGCCCTCAAGCTCGGTTTTTCTCTCAAAACCCTTTTCTCACTTTTTCTCTCAACGAACATCTCTCTATTCTTTAATCTCTCATTTTTAATCCCTCCCCAGATATGGTTGATAGACAAGTTGAGGATTGTGGACTCCTGCCCCGCATATTCAGCTCACAACTATTTCTTCCGACGACGTCTAGTCAATGCCCCTGATGAGTGATGGTGGTTTGACTGGATGTGCAGTTTGTCCGCAGACCGCATTGCTTGGCGTTATCCTTGGCTCAATCTGCCGGCGATGAGCTACAGTATGACTCGCCAGCCAGGGATTCAGTTGATTGGCTTGACACACTGTGTCTTTTACTTTCCGTTCCGGATCCGGCGCCAGTTTGGACATGATTAGACTTGCCCGGAGGAGGAGATAGAGTACCCTACTACATTTCCGATCCGAGGCGCACAGCTGGCCCAGTATGTCATGGCATGGAGGACTAGAGAGCTTCTGGCCCCCGCTCCCACTTTCAGCTGTACCCTCTCTGAAGAGTGCATAGATTGGCTTAATGAAGAGGCACAGGTAGGGCCCATTTTGGCATCAAAGGCTTCGACCAGCTCTGGGAGGGGGCGCAGGAACACCTGAGTTATCTATGCCCCGAGTTTATTGCTTTATCAGTACTTTCAAGTTCTCTTTATGAATGTAACCAAAAAGCAACTTCAATTTGTATTCAAGAGTAGGAGAACTCTGTATTGAAATCAATGAAATTGAAGATTGTGGGTACTGAAAATTTTCCGTTTGGTCCAAAAATGGTCTAAGTTGTAAAAAGATTAATTTGAACAAAATCAACTTTTATTAAAACTTTTCAAAGCCATTTTCAATATGGATCAGAACTGGACACGCCTGAGATCTGTCACTGAGATGCACAACCCCGGATTCCAGCAACTAGAAAGTTGCCCCTAGTCTGAATAGCACTGCATCGGAGATCATAACCGAGCTCTTGAATGCTGAATAGACAAAGATGACCAAACATGATCACATGGACAAAGTTGATCGAGGAAGTGTTTATGGCTGGACTTCAGGATGAAGTTGCCTACGTATCCCAAAGATGGGAATCAAGCCTTATGTAGTTCGACTCAAGTTCACTCGTGTAGTAACCCTCACCTTTTACGCTCTAACTTTTGCCAAGGCCGCCCTTTGCGGGTTTTCAACCTTGCGAGCTCAGTTTTTATAATTTCAAATTTTCTGTGCTCTAACTTTTGCCTAGGTCGCCCTTTCGGGTTTTCGGCCTAGCGAGCCTCTCAGGGAAAATATTTCTTCAACTTGTCCATGTTGATCGGTTGGGAGAACTCTAGGCCATCTAGATCCATCAGAACGACAGCTCCACCCGACCAGATAGACTTGATGATGTAAGGACCAGTTCAATTGGGTCTGAACTTGCCCCTAGGGTTGTGAATGGAAGCTCGGTTGTCTTTGAGCACCAAATCTCCTTCTTTCAAATTCCTGGACTTAACTTTCTTGTTGAAAGCCTTGGCAATTCGTCGTTAATAACCCTGAATATGGTACAGTGCTTTCAGCCTTCTCTCATCAAACAGCATGAGTTCTTCGAACCTGCTCTGCTGCCAATCTGCCTCAGCTATCTGAAACTCAGCCAGTACTCGTAATGACGGAACCTCAATCTCGATAGGGAGAACAGCCTCCATCCCATAAACCAATGAATACGGAGTCGCCCCGGTAGAAGTTCGAATTGAAGTCTGGTAGCCCCACAGAGCAAATGGCAACTTATCTGGCCAGTCCCGGTAGGTTTCCACCATCTTCTGCAAAATGTGTTTGATGTTCTTGTTGGCGGCCTCAACTGCTCCGTTGGTCTGTGGCTGATATGTGGATGACTTATGAAAAGCCACGTTATACTTCTCCAGCAATTCAATCACCTCCTTCTTGAAGTGAGAGCCATTATCTGAAATGATCTCATTCAGAACCCCATAACTGCAGATGATGTTGTTCCTGATGAACTTTACAACATGCGAAGCCTTCAACACCGCATAAGATTGGGCCTCAAACCACTTCGTGAAGTAGTCTATCGCTACCAAAATGTACTCATGCCCATTGGATCCCTTCGGAGTGACAGCTCCAATCACATCAATCCCCCAGACTGAAAATGGCCATGGTGAAGTCACGTTGTACAGCTTCGACGGCGGAATGTTCATGCGGTTTGCATGGATTTGACACTTGTGGCATCGCCGAACAAAGCCAATACAATCCTCCTCCATGGTGGACCAATAATAACCCTGTCTAAGGATCTTCCAGGCTAACATCACCCCGTTCATGTGCGCTCCGCACTCTCCTCCATGGATGGCCTCCATCAGGCGCTTTGATTCTTCGGCATCAACACACAACTTACGCATCCCGAGATGACCTCTCTTGTATAGTTTACCCCCGCAGATGATGAACTGAGCAGCCATTCTTCAAATTGCCCTCTTATCTTTGGCATTTGCCCCTGGTGGATACGCCTCTTTTTCCAAGAAGTTCCAAACATCGTAATACCAGGGATTCTCATCTTGTACCTTTTCTATGGCAGCAAGCAGCTCGTAGGCCAGCGCAAATTTCTATTCAATGATGATCGGACGCATTCGGACTCCAAAAGGGATGTCTATCATAGAAGATAGAGTTGCTAGTGAATCTGCGAACCTGTTGTTCTCTCTTAACAGATGAGCGAAATTCAGCTTCTCAAACTAAGGAATCAGCAATTCCAAGGTCTGGTGGTAGATTCTCATATTTTCTTCTTTGACTTTCCAATCTCCTTTAGCTTGAGATACAACAAGGTTCGAGTCTCCGATGATGTCCAACCGTTTTGCCCCTAGTTCCAGGGCAGCTTCTAAACCAACAATACATGCCTCATACTCTGCTTCATTGTTCGAGACTTTGAACCGAAGTTTGAATGCTAAAGGTATACGAGAATTGTCAGGTGCTATCAGCAATACCCCTATCCCATACCCATATTGGTTTAACGCTCCGTCCAAGTTTCGTCTTCGATATGCAGAATGGCCTCATCTGGGAATAGGTACTCAACTGCTTCATTTCCTTCAACTGGGTGATCGGCTAGGAACTCTGCTATCGCTCCCCCTTTACTGACTTGCGTGTCACATACTTCAGATCGAATTCGGAAAGCAAAAGCAACCAACGGGCTAGCCTACCCATAAGTGCTGGTTTCTCGAAGAGATATTTGATGGGATCTAATCTTGAAACCAGTATTACGGAGTGAGCTAACAGGTAGTGCCGCAGCTTCCTGGTAGCCTATACCAAGGCCAGACAAGCCTTCTCCAACGGAGTGTAGTGGGTCTCGTAATCCAGCATTTTCTTGCTCAAATAGTAGATAGCCCTCTCAACTTTGTCCTCAGACTCTTGCGCGAGCATGCAGCCCATTGTAGTTTCAGTCACTGAAAGGTACAGAATCAACGGTTTCCCCAGCTCAGGCAGTGACAACACAGGTGGGTTCTGTAAATATTGTTTGATCTGTTCAAAAGCAGCTTGGCATCGGCCGTCCCATTGGAATTTCTTTC
The DNA here is from genome assembly GCA_036172215.1 of Camellia granthamiana. Taxonomy (NCBI): domain Eukaryota; kingdom Viridiplantae; phylum Streptophyta; class Magnoliopsida; order Ericales; family Theaceae; genus Camellia; species Camellia granthamiana. Next base: position 8,865,506 of record CM069903.1, on the reverse strand, counting down.
CTTTCTTCAGGAGACCAAAGAGTGGTTCACAAGTCAAGGTTAATTTAGAAATAAATTGTCTTATGAGTTGCACTTTACCCAGAAAGCCTCGCACCTTCTTTTCAGTCCTTGGTAGTGGCATTTCTAAGATGGCCTTGATTTTAGAAGGTCGACCTCGATGCCCCTCTGTGTGATCAAGAACCCCAGCATTTTCCCTGCGGTAATGCCAAATGTACACTTCTGAGGATTCAACCGCAGCCTATACTCTCTGATCCGTTGAAAGAACTTCTGCAAGGCGGTGTAGTGGCCCTCTCTTTCCTTGGACTTGACAATCATGTCGTCCACGTACACCTCAACCTCTTTGTGGATCATGTCGTGTAATATTGTGGTTGCAGCCCGCTGATACGTAGCCCCAGCATTCTTCAGCCCAAACGACATCACCCTGTAACAATAGGTTCCCCACGGGGTGGTGAAAACGGTCTTCTCCTGGTCTTCGGGTGCCATCAATATCTGATTGTAGTCAGAAAACCCATCCATGAACAAAAACAACGCATGCCCTGTAGTGAAGTCCACTAACTTATCGATATGCGGCAGAGGAAAGTTGTCCTTCGGACTAGCTTTGTTCAAATCCCTGAAATCTACGCATACCCGAATTCTGTCGTCCTTCTTCGGTACCAGAACGATGTTGGCCAACCAAGTTGGGTATTCGGATACCAGCAGGAACCCTGTGTCAATTTGCTTGGTGACCTCTTCTTTGATCTTGAGAGCCCAATCAGGGCGGATCCTTCTGAGCTTCTGTTTGGCAGGTCGGACCTCTGGGTTAAGAGGGATCCGGTGCTGTACAATCTCAGGATCGATTCCAGGCATGTCTTCGTAGGACCACGTGAAAACATCTTTGAAATCTTTTAATAAAGCGACTAAGCGCTCGTGCTCCTCCGAAGTCAACGTGGACCCAATCTAGATCAGCCGCGGGTCCTTCTCAGTACCAACGTTAATTTGGGTGATTTCATCAACCAAGGGTTTAACAAACCTCTCCTGCTCTTGATCAAGCAAATATTGCAAAACCGGAGGAATTTCTTCCTCGTCGTTTTCATCAAAATTTGAAAATCCTGATTAATGCAATAAATTAAGGGCATAGAAAAGTAATCAAAGGCCACAGCCGCATCATTCTCATTAAGCACTTCCAAGTCGCCTGATTCCTCTGTTACAACAGACTCAAAGGAAAAAGAAAAAGACGACCTAGACAAGACTGTGGCGTCCGGGTTATCACTTCCAGGAATATCAGACTCAAACTCAGATGAGCTGGAATCTGATTCCCACCCTACGGACTCGGTGGAATCAGATTCCAGCTCACTACCTGACCCAGTGTTGCTCGATAAGAATCCTTCCTCGTACTGCCAGACGAGGGAAGGTGCAGTGGATGCATCCAAAATATTTGAAGATGGGCTTGCAGCCGTTTCATTTCCAATCATGAACACTGAGAGGTCATTCCCCAAACACTCATTACGATTGGAGGATCTAAAAGTAGACAAGCCAGTGCTACCCCCATTTCAATCTCTACACCGTCGGAAACCTCCTCTTTACACTGTTTAGCCTCAGCTATTGGGTCTGTTTGCTCCTCGGCAACATCATTCCCGGATAATTGTAAGTCGAAAAAGATCTCAAACCTCGACAAACGTCTCCTCTCTGTATTCAACCATGGCTCTGGGAAGCCGCAGAACGGGAAATCCTCCCCCTCCCAGACAGAGCGTCCGTTTAGGGTACCCCGGATTAGTCGGTGCATCAACTCAAAATGCCTTCCCATCTGCTTAGCTCTGGCCCTTCCGGCCATTTCTTTGCCTTTCCTCGCCCAGTCCTCCTTGGTAGGCAGATAATCTAGACCAAAGGTAGGCGGGTTATGCAGCACTTCGGCCGATGTTGCAACGCCTTTCCAGCCACTGCGTCCCAATCCCATCCCAGGGATGTGCTGGAGTTTGTTCATGAGGTACACAGACTGTGCACTGACATATAACCTCTCGTCAATAGCTAGTAAGTTCTGTACAACTCGAGCCTCAGCTAGGCTAAATCCTGACAGGAACACATCCTCCGCGCCATGTTCGATCTCTAGTACTGGCGTAGACACCTCTGGCGGCGGATGGATTGACAAATTTCCAAAAGCAATGGCCACCCCCTTCCCGTGGGGGTATTTCAATATCTGATGGAGGGTGGAAGAGACTGCCTTCACCTGGTGCAGCCACGGCCGCCCCAAGAGTAGATTAAAAGGTTGCGGAAACGTCCAAGACATGGAAGTCAATATCGTGTTGTCCCGGACCGATCTTAGTCTGAACTTGCATAGTCCCCATCACTTCTCTGCTAGTGTTGTCGTATGCCCGAATCACCTGAGTAGTGGGCACAAAGTCCGCGGGCTTCAACCCGATTACATATGCTGTCCTCAATGGGCACACGTTAATGATGGATCCTGTATCGACAAGAACTACTGGTATCCATTTGTCTCTACACTCCACAGAGATGTAGAGTGGTTTGTTATGGTTTGCGCCCTCGGGCGGCAACTCCTTGTCAGTGAAGGTTAACGTCGGGGAAGCTCCTCCCGAAAAAACCAATCCTACCAGCTGTTCAGGCGTGGTGTCGATTGAAAGTTTAGCCCTATCCATTGCGGAAAGGACAGCTTGTCTGTGTACTCTTGGAGCCATAAACAGTCCCCAGATGGAGATGTCTCCTTGTATCTTCTTCAACTGTTTCAGTACAGCCTCCTCTTCGAGTAGTTTCTCCTTCTGTCTTTCCGCCTCCTTGTCCTTTCCGAACGCCTCTGGTTGATCTAGGTGTGGGGGCTTGAAATACCGCCCACTTCTAGTCATGTGGTCAACCTTTCCAATATACCAGGTATCATCCGGTTGGTTGTTCCCCCAATCTTCGTCTGTGTGGGCGAGACATAGGTCATCATCTTCCCACCACGTGCCATCGGCCATCGACAAGCAACTACCTGGTTTTGTTACAACTGTCCCTGTGCCCGCAGCACATTCTGCTCCCGTATTCACAGCACATTCGGTCCCCACAGGGGCTTTGGCCTTTCTAGCCCTCTCCAGATCTTCAATCTTCTCTTGCTCAAACTGTTTCAGTGCAGCCTGCTGCTCAGCATCCTCTGTACTCAAACTGTTCTGATCCTAAGCAAAATTCTTAACACCAGTGCTCCCTGGAGGTTCATTCTGATCTCCGGCCATTCCGGCCACTGCTAATGATGTTCCAACCCCTGATTGCCCCTGGTCTAGCTGAAGTTGTTCAATAGCATCTGGCTCGTCACTGAGCCAATCAGTAACTTCTATTGATCCTTCCAGATTGAACCAGTTGACAGTCACGTCTCCTGGGTCGTGTTCGTTGAAGAATAGAAGGTTGGCTATGTCTTCTTCCAATTCTGCTAGGTTATCCAGCCCCTGATTAGGTCTATCCTCTCGAACGACACAAATCTTTACCCCAACCGGCAATTCCACCCTCGGCTTAATCTGCCCTGTTGGTGTAATGTAACCGCTTGGGTCGTACACAAATCCTACAGACCCCTCAAGCTCTGAATAATCATTTCCATCTGCTCCTACAATCATCCCGGTTCTATCTTCGATAGTCACCACCACCGGCTCAGGTTGGGTTTGGAAGATGTCCAGTATGCACAAATCTGTGCTTTCTGGAATGAATACCTCTGGCTTAGGTAGGTGAGAAAGGGTGATATATATGCTAGGGTCGTATGACACAACCTCGGTTTGGATGAAGTTGATGCGTTTAGGAGGTGGAGCTTGGTTATGTGGTGGGAGTGGGTTGGTTGTGACGTTTGGTTTTTCCGGAGGTGCGATCACCTTATTGTCAACGAGATCTTGGATGTCGTGACGCAGTCTAAAGCACTAGTCGGTGTCGTGACCATGCTGTTGGTGATAAGCACAGTACTTAGCTGGGTTATGAGAGGGAGGAAGTTTTTCTGGCAAGGGCCGCGGCTCTAGGGGCTTCAAGTGCCCTTTCTTGATCAAAACCCCCAAAGCTTTGGATAGGGACATGTATAGTGGGGTGAAGGTTCTTTGTCCTCTGGGCGCATATCTAGCTGGTTGTGAGCTATTACCGGAGGTGCCAGTAAATGGGGTAGCTATGAGGGTTTTTGGAGTGGTGGTGGTGACCATCCCGACATCTGACGTTCTGCCAGCTGCAGCACTACTTGTGCCTGCATTTGCCCGCGGTTGAATGCCCTCCTGGGCTGCTCTCTCTCATTATCAATGAGGCTTGTTTCATGGCGTCCTCTATTTGCACCCCAATCTCATGTAGGTCTGCAAAGGTGGGTAGGGAGAGGACGATCATCTTCTGCATGAGCTTGGGCTGGAGGTTGCGCACGACCATCCGAATCTGATCTTTATCCACAGGCCTGATGGTCATCATCGAAGGTGTGTGCGAAGCAGATGCTCTGGTTTGCGGCTGTAATCTGGCAATTAAATCTGCCTGTTGGGTTACTACCTCGGCTTGACGTGCAGATACTTCTGCCTGACGGGCAGCATCCTACTGCACGGTTTCCATACTTTCCTGGAGCTAACGCATCATCTCTTCCAAACCTACCATATTGTCTGGATTGGACTGGATAATTGGTATATCTAACTCTGTAGTAGGAACTGAGACCTCAGCCTGACTGTTCAAGAACCACTGATTTGACAACCTCTGTACTGATACACTGCGCCTTCTTGACCTCTGTCTAGCAACCGGGGGTAAAGAAAGAAACACTGCTTGTCCGTCTATCAGATCCCTGGATCGATTGAGACCTCAGCCTGACTGTTCAAGAACCACTGATCTGACAACCTCTGTACTGATACACAGCGCCTTCTTGACCTCTGTCTAGCAACCAGGGGTAAAGAAAGAAACACTGCTTGTCCGTCTATCAGATCCCTGGATCAATTGAGACCTCAGCCTGACTGTTCAAGAACCACTGATCTGACAACCTCTGTACTGATACACTGCGCCTTCTTGACCTCTGTCTAGCAACCGGGGGTAAAGAAAAAAACACTGCTTGTCCGTCTATCAGATCCTTGGATCGATTGAGTCTTCGACCTCTAACCCAGAGTGCTCGAGGAATATCTGCCTGGTCGGATGCAATTGTGCTAAACTACCTTGCAAAAAGATAAATAAAGCATAATAAATAAATAAACGACCAGAAAAACGGACAGCATAACGGCTTTAAATAAACACAACACACAGTTGATATTTGTGAGCTGAAGCACACTGTTCTCAAACACTGATCGCTGTTGCCCAAATAGCTGCCCCAAAACTGAATTTGATACCCGCAGATATAACTGATTCTCAAATACTGATGCCCTCAGGCCTGATACCCAGACTTGCAAACTGATACGCAACCTGTAGAGGCACACTCTAACAGCACATAACAAGCAAGTGAGAGCCAAAACACCCCTATGTTGGGGTAGGGTTTCCCTGTCCTATTTTGTCAGGGGCTAGGGTTACACTACGCACACAGCGGTTTCAAACAACCTATAATCGGGTAAGTAACCTATCCTAGCTTGGAATAGTCACCATGGATTCCGAATATGCACTAGGTCAAATGGTCAAAAAGGGTGCCCTGGTAAAACCGGGGTTTGTGTTCCCGTCGTGGCAGAGCCCGCAACCGATCAGCCTTATGGCATGCTTCTCAAAGCAAGCCTCCGGCAAACCATTCAGGAATAGCATACGGCAAACACGGTGTCCTAGGCGCAACAATGCAAATGCAATGCAAAGAAACACGTAAGTGTAATCAAAACAAGATATCATGAGTTCGAGTCAAGTTCTCTAACTCCCCAGCAGAGTCGCCAGAAACTATAGACGTGCTCCAGAGAACTCCCCGAGGGAACCTCATTTTGTTCTCTGAGCTACTACAGTTCGGACTCAAATGTCACGGTTCTGAATCTAATCTTGCAAAGTACAATGCAAGACCGATAAATCACCAAAGAGTCCAAATCCGGACATGGACTGCTTTTCCAGATACAGAGTTGCCACCTAAATATTTTATTTTGGGAGAATTTAGGAAACCCTAACTCGTGCCGAAGGCCACGTGTCCGTCATCACCAAAGTTGTCTCGGCTCGGGAAATTGGGTACGATCGGGGAAGGTCATCTATGAGCACCCCCGCTCGCTCGATCAAAGATCGGCCTGTACTAAACATGATATTTTATTTTTGAAAACACATGTGCTTTTATTCCGGTTAATTAGCTAGAATTACTATGTGATGCGCACAACACACAAGTATAGACTAGATCGCCTAATTTGGAACAAAACATTGCATATTCGTTTGTTTGAAAATGGTTTGAAGTTTTGTTACTCGCAAGTAGGCTAAAACACGGATTTTAATGAATTGTTCCAATTCAAGTAATCCAACCTTCACCCACAAGCATTCAAGCAGTTAATTACGTAAGCAGTTAGCCTCATGGCAAGCATGCTGTCATGGCAATCGATAACACACATGCAGTATGCTAAAGCGAAAACACTCACAGTGTACTCCAAGCCAAAACAAGGAACTAGTTAGAAATCATGCATGATCCTAGTTCATGTTAAGATGGCTAACGCAACACATGCGAAATTGCAACTAAAATAGGCTCAACTATTCTAGAATGTCATGTGAAATGCAACTTGATAACATGTCGTTGAACACGTATTCAAGTAATGTATTGAAAATACAATGCAGTTAGTATAATGCGCCGAGCCCAGTGCATGCAATACAGATGAATGGATGCACGCATGCGAGCATAAGGTATGCTAAATGAAATATGCCCTAAAACTAACCATCGTAAGCGGTTAAGTAAAAAAGAGAAAGAAATGGGGATTAAAAGACATACATCACACACACGCACGCTTATTACAACAATATGCCCTCTTGAGGGAGAGACCGAATAAAGAGCTAACTAGCTAATCTAAACTAATTAGACTAATTATTACAAAACGAATTGAAATAGCTAACGCATTAACTATTAAGGTACAAACGAAAGCAAAAGCAAGCTATCTAAGCATGGCAGCTAAGGAAAGTAGTAAAACAAGAGGTTCTCGGAGGGAGAAGACTGGATGCATGCAAGCCCGGTCGCCTCGTTCGGAAATCCAATGCGATGCCCCGATTTGCCTCTGTTTTCATTTGTTCTCAGAAACTTGCACCAAGCTCCAAAAAGCTGAAACTCCACCTAGGGAAACCTGTGGGACGGTGGCCGACCACTTTTGGTCTCTCCAGACCCCTGCTGACCACTTTTTATTGTTGAAAATCAAGAAAAGTGGTCGGCCAGCTACTTTTTCTGGCTGGCCGACTAGTTGTTGCTGCTGAACTGCAATTTGCTACAACAGAGAGCAAGAAAGGGCATGGCAAAGTATTTGCAAGATATGTGTGCACAACCACCCTCCCTATCATGTCATGAACTCAAGGGGGTGTAGTTCTCGACCCTTGGGCCACCAATCGCGCATTTCCATGCATAATGGCCGAGAGGCGAAGTTGCACAATTCAATATGAAAATGAATGCACAAGTAAACACATAAAGCCTAGAACTCTATCATGTATGATCAAGAGCGTTGGCGACCGGGAATCGAGGCACGTTTCATCACTATAAGTATGAAACGTCTCTCGTTTCCCGTGTTTGGACTAACACCTATTCCAAACACAATGCAAGCAAGCATGGCATACACAATGCGACTCAAGCATGCAAACATGGAATGCAACTCAAGCATGCAAATATGCAATATGACATGGGATTCGACTGGCGGGGGCACGTTGGTCGCACGGCCCGAAATATTGGACGTTGCGTTCAGTCCTTGTGTTGTGGGTGGCAACGAAATGGATGTCGTTCGAACAACCAATCTAGAAGGACCATTGACTGGATATGGGCAGAATTCGCTTGTAAGGAACATTAAACAGAAAGTACGAAAGGAAGTGAAACTGCCGAAGTTTGAGTATGGAGTGGGGCGGAGGTTTGGGGAAAGCATGAACAATGTTCCAACTTTTAAGCTTGTGGACGACCCCGTACCGGTAAAGGGGTGTGGTGGTGTAGAAAATGCTATTGACGTAGACGCGGCAGTCCCATCAGAGGGTAAGTGGTCTGGTTTTGATATTAACCACCGACTTGGTGTTTGGAAAATGATGTCAGAGAAAGAGAAGGGGAAGATCAATAAAGCGTACACACAACACGGCGACAGGTGTGTTTTGGTTTGTGATTTTTAGTTGTTGTGGTTTTGTTGCTTGCATGTGTGATTATGTTTGCACTTTGTAGGGCCATCATGTGGGCTGATGGGAAAACCGATTTATGGGTGTATTTCACTGACGTGAAGGCGCTCATAACGAAAGCTGTTGTGTGTGGAAATGTGAGTTGGGGTCAGTTGTTGTGCATAAGTTTGTTAGCGTGACATGGAGGGGGGTTTAACTGAGTTGTGTGTGTTTTGTCATGTACATGGTGGTGTGTGTTAGGTGATCGATGCTTACGCCGAGGTATTGCTTACGGAACAAATGGCAATAGCTGCAAACCAGGAGACACCGGAGACATCGTACTTTTTTAGCAGTATAAGTCTTGTAATTGTTGCACTATTCTGTTTGTTTCGTTTGTGTGTTTGGATTAATTTAACGAATGGTAATTGGACCTGTTGCGCAATGCAGGGGATGTTTGGGAATAACAACGAGAGTTCATGTGTGAGGTATGTATTGGACAACATGACTGCTGCGCAATGCAGCAGGTACATACATTTCTCTATCTGCCACAAAGCGCACTGGACTCTTGTTGTGTACGATACTGAAGTTGGGACATGGAAGCATTACAATCCGTTGAGGCCGCGTAAAGGGACTGAGGATGCACACTTCAAGAAGGCACAGTTTGTGGTAATGTGGGAGACTCTATGGTTTAATATTGGTAACTGGTGTTTCGCATAATTTTAAAGTTATGGCCCGTTAATTCGTATATGTCGTGTTTGTTATGCTTGCAGAAAAATTGTGTGCTTGCAGCAATTAGGCAGCGTATCAATGCACATGGCGGTGACGATGTAACATCAACGGAGGATTTTGAGCAGTAGCTAGAAGAGAGCCTGGATTGCCCCCAGCAGAAAGCGGGCTCGTACGTATCGTGTGACCGATTAATTTAATTATTCAAAACACCTTTATTATATATTTACTTAATTGTGAAGATATATGTTGTGACGTTGTGTTTGTCGAATGTTCAGGCATGCAGGTTGGACTGTGCTGTTATTGTCTGTGCCATAATGCGACAGTATGTGCATCACGTAGAGATGAGACGTTCGTTGCAAGGGGAAAACTACATTGTTCTACGTGGCACCATGGTTAAGGACTTCGTGAATGACCCTGTGAGGGGATTGGTGGACGACGTGTAGCTGAGTGTTGATTGACAGGCATTGGATAAACAATTGAACTACTTTTTTTTTTGGTTTTGTTTTTGTCTTGCTTTGCGCCACATGGACTGGATGTTTAGATCGTTATGTTTAGCAGGTAGGTAACGTGCGTGGTTTGGTCGATCATGTTTGGTGTTTTTGGGATCATGTCAGACATGGCAGTCTCACATTATTTAAATAAAAAATGTGGCTGTTTTCATTTTGTAAGTTACATGGAGGTAATGATTGTGTGTTGTGTACTGTGTTTGAATTTGTAGTGTTAGAATTATTTGTTTGTGTGTGGTATGCTCTGTGGTATGTGTGATGGGTTGTTTGGGTGCATGGTGTGGCGAAGTACGCAGTTACAACTGTGGCAGCAATGTAAGTCCCTGTAGGTGGTAATGTGAATGTTAATATGTACGTGTGCATGTTTATGACGCGAATTAGTGATTGATAAGTAATTTGTAAGTGGGTGTGCATATATATTACGGTGAACCCCAATTTGTTGTAGTCTTTTTGAAGAACTTAATATGATGTTGCTGACGAACATTGGAGTGCTGACAAATATGTGAGCATTGTATGTTTGAAAAGTGTAGTTGGACATTTTGAAGACAAAAAGTCATTCGTGCACATGAACTTCTATGTTAGGCATGATTACACTGAAAATGTTTCATGTTTGTGAGGGTGTTAGTTGATGTGTCGATGGGTTAAAATGCAAACATAATCGTAAAAAGTAATTTGAATGGGTACAGTTTCAGCATACCAAACTATGTATTACCATACTCGGAACGTCCACATTAACACGAAAGAAAACAAAAACAAGCTTGGAAGGGAAAAATTATGGATCTTATGAATCCCACAATATTAAGCATAATAAGTGGTCCGGAAAATGGGCCATACAAATCATAGTAGTTATTAATTTATTTCGAATGAGGTAAACTAATAAAGTTTGTAGTCTGAATGGTTGGTTGTATGGCGGAGTAGTACGTGTCGTGTGGATCTAAATCGGTTCTTTACATGTCTTGCGATTGTGATTCCCCATCCGCCCACACCTGCTGCAACGTATCTGTTGCACTTCTTCACTGCACGATGGAATCCTTTTTTTCTTGGGTCGCCCTGGTGGTCGTTTCACAGCGGGGGGTTGTATAACGTAGTCTTCCATGGTAAATGGTGGTTGCGTGACAGTTGGGATTGGGAAAATGTTATTGGCGTAAGACTGCTGGAATCCGGTAACATGAAAAAATGGTTCTATGAGGTTTGAAAGATCACGACCATTTTTGTGGATTGCAGTGACCGCGTGCGGGCATGGGAACCCATTGATTTGCCATTGGAAACATGAACATGTCCGCCTGCCAATGTCAACAACTACTGACGGGTGTGAATGGACCTCGTAAACGTCGACATTGGATTGGCTTACTACCCATGATCTGCCTTTATCATACGCGTCCTGAAGGCGAGACTCCATTTTCAGACATATCTTACCAGCCCATTTGTGCGATTTGGCAAGCCGTTTTGATCTTTGACGCATTATTTGGGTTCGTATACTGTCAACCAAACGTGCGATCGGTAGGTGTCGTGCCACACTGATCCAAATGTTGAACGATTCCGCTGCGTTAGAGCACATCTCACCGTACCGGTTGCCTCTGCATTGGGGAAAACAGCGAACATTAGTTTGTGAAAACTTGGTTCGGAGTGTGGACATGTTTCGATGTCATGTACAAACCAAGTGTGCAGGAAACAAATGGACTCACCTGAAATACGCATTAGCCCAATGCCTCGGATCTAAGTCTTGCAGGAATGCCGCAGCTACTGTTTTCCCGGAATTTATGAAATTTTCCACCTTCTCGTTGAAAGTAGCTACAGTGGGCGCATATGTGCATTCGCGTAATTTACATACCAACCCAACCCGATGAAGATTATGCACATACTTCAATCTGTCTTTCAGATTGCGTTGAAGATGTTGTAGACAAAAGGCATGGTGAGCCGTGGGGAAGATGTTAGGCATGGATTCGACAAGTCCCACATGGCGATCGGATACAAAAGTGAGCGTGCGGTCGTTGCCGACAACATTCCGTAAGTGTTGCAGAAACCAAGACCAGATTGCCTTGTTTTCAGAGTCGACAATCGCAATGGCTAGAGGGAATAAGCCTACATGATAATAAGTTATTATTAAACTTCTTGTTACATATTCGAATAACCACAAATGTGAAGTATTTGTAATAAAACGATGCACACCTTTTGACAATTATAATGAATGCAGTGCATGGGAAATTCATTGTAAGTTTGTGAGCCACATACCTTGGTTACCATCCTTAGTAGTGGCAGCTAGCAAATTTCCTTTGAACCTCCCCTTCAAAAATGTACCATCCAAAAATAGTAGTGGACAACAGTGTTTGAAACCGTCAATGCATGCCTTGAATGATATGAAATATCTTTGGAAGCGGTGGGTGTGTTCGTCATAATCAATATTGATATAACTCCCGGGGTTGTGTTCCATGACGACATTGCTATACCAACGTAGTTGGTCAAACGAAATGGAATGTGCACCAAATAGGTCGCCTTGCGCCTTCTCAACACCCAACCACGCAACACGGTAACTGATTTCCAGTCCATAATCTTTCTTCAAGTCAAATACAACATCCGCTGGCTGGGTGAATGGCTTGTCACGGATACGGTCTGAGAATACAGAGGAAACCAAATCTAACCCAAGCCTCTGGATATTCGTTGTTCGGACTGCCACCCCATATATGTGTTCACTCACCCACTTGCGAAAGTAGAAGCATCCATTAACGTTTAAGGCCCGAGCATGCAATGACCATTGACATCCAATCGTGTCCCGCATCTTGCACACCGCAGTAACCCGAATTGTGTCATTCTTTAAATAGTTGAACTTGAACCCATACTCTACCGCATACTTACAAAGGACAGATCGAAACTCGGATGCACCGCCTACAAAACTTTGCCCAACACCATGAGCCCATGGGGCTGACAGAAACACCTTGTCATTGTGGGGGCAGAAGTTAGGTAACAAATCATCATCATCGTGTACATCGCTACAAATGACTGGCCGCTTTACTCCTCTGAAATCGGCGTCGGCACTGTGTTCGTTGACAGAACTCGTACGGACTAGGCCCCCACCACTATGTAGTTCGACAGTAACGTCGACAACTTGCAATCGGAAAGAGCGAGCAAGACACAGCATATTGTGCATATCGGTATCATTCTGTAATGCGATGTTGTCATATCCTGGGAGTTTGAAAGACAAACAAACCTTCTCCGGTGTCATCCCTTCAAACTTGCCACACAAATAATTGACCAAACAGTGAAACGAAAACGGAGATTGCAAGCTATACGCAACATTTGTTGCACGATAACAACACAATAACATCAAATCGACCTTCATTCCTGAAATACAATTGAAACTACATTATAGAAAAACGACAATGTCAGTCAACCCTACTAGATGCAACCTATAATCCGAATATGTGAGTGGATGAACCGACGACACACATTTGGGTTTTGGGCGTTCCAACCAAAATGTAGAATCATAAAATATGGCTTTGTGGATGTGTCGACCACATACACAGTGGATATGAACAACCCAAAATAACACAAACACAAACATATACATACAATAGCATGGAAGAACAAAACATATGTGGAAAACGAATTGACCTGTTGCAAACGGAACAACGATGTCGCCAGAATCCGATGTTAATAAATGATTTTGTGCAACGTAACAACCCTGTCACACCACAAACCCAGTCCCCCCTTTCACGTCCATATGCACCAATATTGGGATTCACCTTCCAAAAACAATCACGTGGAAAGAGGATGCGATATTATGTGATCCCTATTATGTCATCTACAAATTCGAAAAGGGCACATCCGTCAAGGAAACATACCAACCACTTAAAACAGGACCCCCACGTAATATTGTTCACCCGAATAGGACTTGCACGTGTATTGGAAAACCTTTAGGAGCAAACAGAGTAACAAACCCTGGAATAGGATTTTCCGATCATTTTCCCTTTATTTTTCTAAACATAAATGTGGATGGTGAGTTAGGTGAGCTTGGATGTATAGGTGTTTATTAAAAGTAGTGTTTTTCTCATATTTAGGTGGTACAATGACTTACTTTTTTTTAAGAGAGTCACGTCAACATGTATTTTCTTAATTACATGCAGAGTTCTACACAAACTCAAATCTAATTTAAATTATACAAATTTTACCTATTTTATATGGACGCTCTATACCCAATACCAATTCTGTATTATTCAATATTATAGATTTGTCGTTTAAATTTTATAGTAATTCTATATATAAAATTATAATTCATTTCCTACATTATTTTGTATAATGACAATTCACAGAAGGAAAAACCTGCACAACAATTATACTCTCGAGGAACCTCTAAAGTTTAAATTTATTGCTTGAGTTACTTTTTCAATTGTTGAACAATACATTCATTTATATTTTGATATCATATTACAAATGATTAATCACTTCAAACGCTGAGATGTATTTATCGTTTAGATGTTTTCTTTATTTATTTATTGGTTTAGATGGTGTTATGTGATTCTTTCTTAGTTAGTTGTTATTGATTTTTTTTTATATATATAATTTGATATTTTAATTTAGTTAGGAGTGTTTATTTTACAATCTTATAATTTAATATATATATATATATATGTGTGTGTATATCATATAAAATCATTATAGGATAATTTAACTACAACATATTTATATTTAATTTTTTTAATGAATTTTATATAATTTCTATTTCTACATATTTTTATTTTCCTAATGAATATAAAAGAAAATTAAATAGTTAGAATTACTTTTAATTTTATATTACTAATTCTTCTCCTAATTAAATATTATTTTTAATATCGAAATGATTATTTATTTTACTATTTTATAATTTAATATACATTATGCAAAATTATTATATAATAATTATACTTTTATAATATGATAGAATTAAAATTGTCAAAATATACAAATAATTTAACTAAAATTAATATATATAAGTACTGAAGTATTAATTTTATAGAATGATAGCGTTAATATTATAAAAAAATAAAATTAAATTAAAATCATACTTTAATTTTAATAACACATATTGTACTATCAAATATTTTTTGAAAAAAATAACACGTGTATTACACGGGTTAACTATTAGTTATTATTATTTTTGTATCAGAGTGAGAAAATGATAACATTACCATTTTAAAAAATTATGAAAGTAGAAATTGATATTTTTTAATAATATTTTCAATATGGGAGTATAGTATACGTCGGTCCAAAGTCAAAATCTTTAATTTGTCCATAAATCCAACTGTTCGGTAATTAAAACAAGCCATGTGGCAGAGTTAAAATGGTAGATATCTATATATATTAAGTAAAATGAGATTTTTAACCCCAAGCTTTGTAGGAGTTTCAATCTTTTAATTTAAATTTTTTGATTTTTTGATTTAAAAAAAAAAACTTAGCATTTATTAACATCTCCCAATCCCCCAAATCTTACCCTCATAATAACACTTTAACGTATTAAGAACAAGTATAAAAAAAATTCTTTAAAATCCAAGACATATGAATTTCTTGAAAAATCCTAACACATTTAATTAATATCCCTCATAATAACACTTTAATACATTAAGAACAAGTATAAAAAAAATTTCTTGAAAAGTCCAACACATATGATTATTATCAAAATATTAAACTTTAATATAATATAATAAAAAAAAGAAGACATTTAATTCCTTGAAAAGTCCAACACATATGATTATTATCAAAATATTAAACTTTAATATAATATAATAAAAAAAAGAAGATATTTAATTCCTTGAAAAGTCTAACATATATGATTATTATCAAAATATTAAACTTTAATATAATATAAAAAAGGAAAAAAAAGAAGACATTTAAATAAATAAATAAATAAATAAGATATTTAAAAATCGCAATTCACATATATAGATAATTATAAATATATTAAGAAAAATGGGGTTTCTAAACCCCAAGCCTTATGGGAGCTCCAATCTCTCAATCTTAATTTTCTAAATTTTTTATTTAAAAAAAAAAAACTCAGCATTTATTAATTTGGTCAAAATCCCCTGGTCAGCATTTATTAACTTTTTTCAATCCACATGTCTGCATTTATTGATTTGGTCAAAATCCCTGATTAGCATTTAAAATCCCCTCATACAAATAATTATAGATACAGCCCGTGTATAGTTACTGCAGTAGCTTTTTTAATTTCTCCTGTACACTATGATTAGTGATAAGATTATTAAATTATTTTTATAAAAAATCTTAAAAAATATAATTTATATATTAAAAAAATATAAATATCTATAATTATTCCGTGCATAATACAAGGGATAGGCTAATTTTTTAACTAAAGGAGAGGGAAGGAGGTGGGGAGTCGGGTGTTAGGTATTGAAATGGGTTGTTTGCGAACATTATAAAAAAAAGCCAGTTTTTAAAAAAGTTTGTCATTCGTCGCAAAATATATATTTTTTAAATACATTAATTTTTTTGTGACTTATAAAAACTCAAAAATACCAACAAAAAAAAAAAAAAAACACAAACGCCGGCTCTGAATAATTGGAATTAAAACTCAGGTATAAATGTTGAAATATGGTACTAGAAACACCACATTAATGAGAACACAAAAATAATATAATACATCTAAAACATTAAAAAAAAAAAAAGGGACACCTAAGCCCTGCCACTTGGGTGAAGGCCACATTATTTTCTGATTTTTCTGTTAATAGTTGATTTTGATTTTGAATTTTTTTTTTTTTTTTAGGAGTGATACATAAATATAAATATAAAACTTAATACATATTTAATTTGAAAGGC
The DNA here is from genome assembly GCA_036172215.1 of Camellia granthamiana. Lineage (NCBI taxonomy): Eukaryota > Viridiplantae > Streptophyta > Magnoliopsida > Ericales > Theaceae > Camellia > Camellia granthamiana. The sequence goes on along the minus strand of CM069903.1, from coordinate 8,849,304 downwards.
CCATTCGGAGAGAGATAATGGGCTCATTTTAATCTACACCTATTTCTGAAGTGTGAATCCTGTGGACCAAATTTTTATCATCTTTGGGCCCATTTTTTTTCCTTCTTTCCAGTAATTAACGGCAAATTATTTGTATGACATTTTTGTACATTGTATTTTGTTTGTATAGCACAATCTTATCTTTAAATGATAAATTTTTTACTAGATTTGAGTTTGCACTGCTTTTGTTGAAATTCAATTGTATGTCAAGGTTACATTTGTAATGCATAAGAGTGCAATTCCGCTCAACCCCAACACGAGTACAACGGGTTATGATTGCTTGGCATAAGAGTTTAAAACTTTTCTTGGTTTATGGATTCTTAGTTATACATACATATATGTTGTTTATTTCTACCATTAATAGGAGGAACTAGCATTTTCTATGGTTTATGCACTCTTAAATTTTATTATTTTTAATTTTTCTAATTGGCCAGAGGGACATAAACAAGACTCGAATCTAAATACGACATGATTTGGTAAAGAAACATCTTATTTACTAGGCTAATGACTTTTAATCTTTTTTAGTTTTATAATTGAAAGTTAAAACAAATTTACAAACTTTTAACCTTAATATTCATTTGTTAACATCAAAAAACTAATTACAGATACTCTTTCAAAATCAAAAACCTACCCAATCATGGGATTGTTACCATCATCTAATTATGCTACTAATTAATCATATAGTAAATGGAAAGAACTAGAGCAACTACCGCAAAAAATCAACTTAGATCTACAAATAGGCAAAAGAGCCTCGTTAACTTCAATTATGTGTATACCCAAAACAAAAAAGCATATTGATATTTGTATTCCAACTCCACATATGATCATCAATTAACAGTAATTACTGAGATTTTAGCAGAATGATGTAAAGTACTTTGTTTTAATCAAACTCAAGTCAGTTCCAAGCTATAAGCTGTTTTCACTTGCTTCAACTCCAACATCACTCAAATGGGTAGTGCTTTCTACACTTTGGCTCTCTCTCATCTCAACACCAGACTCACTTTCTGCTGTTTGGCTCTCCCTCAACTCCACAGCAATCTCGCTGAATCGCCCACTATCCGTTGTTTGGCTGGCTCTCTCTCAATTCGATCCCACTCTCATTGAAATGGCCACTACTTTCAGTAGTACTTCTACAGATTGGGCAAATGGGTGTTTTCAGAAGCCATATATCCACACATGTGGCATGAAAACTGTGCCTACACACAGGCAATAACCTGCACTTATCACCAATCTTAAAATTATCCAAACAAACAGCACAATCCACAGGACTATTGCTACTACTTTCACACTCGTCTTTTGGTTTGAAATCAAAGCAAGGAAGCTTCTCTACATCAGCTTTAGACATGCTTTTGTTGCTTCCAAAATTGCCTCTCTCGATCGCAGAACTCCTACCAAATCTTCTGGATGTCCCCTCAACGATACAGATATGAATTATGACCAAAACTCCAATGCCCACGAATAAGAACATCACAGAGATGACAATGGCCATGACCATGACCTGCGTGGCTACGCCCAAAACTTCATTACTCATCGCGACGTATTGTCAGTACTAATGTCTCTTAATTCTCATCCCAAAACAGCCAAAGAGACCACCAACCTCACTTGAGAGACTTGTTCTTCTTGATCTCTAGAAGCAAACCCAATTCATATCAGCAAAATCAATATCTAAAAAGCTGAAAAAAAGGGAAATGAAACTTCTGAAAAAAAGATCAACTTACACAAGCTTTTCTTGGGCCTGTGAAGTATGTGGAGGATTCAGATGGATGTGGATAATGAATTTAGTTGCCAAGGTGAATGGATAAACTAAATAAAGACAATCTTGACGGAATTTTCTATCCCAAATTCCTCTGTTCTCGTGTTTCGAAATATGGAATATGTATCAGGATTTTTATATATGATCTAATAAATAATAGCTATGAGTGTTTTGTGACGGAGAATGATGGATTGGGAGAGGGAGAGAGAATCCTTGGGCAAGAAAGGCAACCGATTCCTGACAAACACAAGGAGCTGATAATGGCACTGTTGTTGTTGTGGGTGTAGAGGACATTATATTAGTTAATGTTTAGTGGGGGAATTGGATGAATCTATGGAATGGAGTGGGTGGCAAATGATCAAATTTAAGACGGTGACAAGAAGATTATAATAACAAGTTTGAGAAGTCGAACTTTTCACTTTTATCTTCTTCCTACCATCGAGTAGTAGTTTGGGTTCTTCTCCATTTCTTTTCTTCTTTTTTATTTATTTATTTATTTATTTTTATAAAAAATCTAGACTCATGTTGCATTGTTTTCGGAATATGTTAAAAAGTTAATTTTTTCAACTTTTTTAACTCTTTTTAAAAAAAACATGTAAAAATGTAAAGAAGTGACATGACGTAAAAGTCAAAAAATTACTTTTAACCTCTTTGTCAAAAGAAGTCGAAATCTCATATCACTTAAGTATTAAAATAATGTACATAATATAAAATGTGAACACGCATTCACCTTAATAGCTATATTAGAGTCGATATTAGGGATGGATAGAACATGTCTTCTTTTCTTTCATGTTTAAGAGTGAGTATGCTAGGCATGAGCAAGTATTAAACAACATTTTATTAACGTGGATTATGATCTTTTCTTTCTAAAATGATTTCTTTATGTCATGTTTTATAATTCACACATTTTAGAGAAAACATTCATCGCAAGCTTCATTTAAAGTTACACTCGGTTACTCCTAAAGAATCAATTTAAGCAGTGAAAGCCAAACTCCATTTTCAACTAAATAAAACTTCATATTTGATATCAAATCATTTGGTCTAAAGTGAGCTTCCTCAAACACACAAAGAATTTCAAAAGTGTTCATGTCCTCAATTAATTACTAATTGTCATGTTCCTGCTATTCTCCCATTACCAATAAAAATCAGAGAACTCCACTTTTTTTATTAATCACATTTGATTTGAGACATTATGTGAATGTACCCTTAAAATACCAAACAACTTCTCCCACACTTTTGGCAAAGTGGTAATTTTCCTTTGTCTAACTCATAGAATTGGGACCGACATGAAGTAGTATTAAAGCCTAAAAATCAACAACTTAAAAATTTGTATGATTTGATATGATAGGTGAAAATTACATAAATGACTTTTGAATGGTGTCATTTAGTAATTTTTCTTTGTCTAACTCATAGAATTAGGACCGACATGAAGTGGAATTAAAGCCTAAAAATCGACAACTCAAAAATTTGTAAGATTTGATATGATAGGTGAAAATTACATAAATGACTTATGAATAGTCTCATTTAACATAAAAGACCAAAATATTTATTGATAAGTGAGGATACAATTTTTTTTTTTGTACACTGTGTTTAGTTGGGAGAATTGGAAAATGAAAAAGAAAAAGTGTGTGAAACTATGAGAGATTTGAAAAAAGAAATGAAAAAAATGTGTAAAACTAGATGAAATATAAGTTTATTTTATTTATATTTCAGTTACCTTTTCCTTTTTACTTTCCTAATCCCTTCCCAAATTACTCAACCAAACACAGTATTAGTGTGTTTCCACAAAAATTCCAATTCTTTTGTAAATTGGTGCCCCAATTTCCATTGACATGTTATATCCCTACTTTTTTTTACGTGACAGAAATTAATTGCTTCCTCGAGTCTCTATTCATTTGCAAATACACACAATGTAAAGAAATAATGATTCAAAATCGTAATATGCATTTCTAAGCTAATTTAAAGAATGAAATAATTAAAATAAAATAAAATAAGCTACAAAATGTTGTAAGTTTTATGAATGGTTTTTTGTATATTCAATTGTATATCTGTACAAGAAGGTCACCCGTTTATATAACCCTAAAGCTATGAGTGAAAAAGGAAAATATGAAAAAGGAAATACAGCCAAATAGTTACACCAGAATCTTTCCTATTTCTATGCACAATACAGTCTTCCTTAATTCTATACATAATATATTTCTCACACCCCTGCTCAAACTCTCGGTGTTTTCAGTGTGAGGCTTGGTGAAAAAGTCTGCAAATTGCAAAGCTGAAGAGACAAAAGGAAGCGAGATAGAGCCAGACTGCAGATGTTGTCAGACAAAGTGACAATCAATCTCAATGTGTTTTGTCCGTTTATGGAAGACAATATTGTGGACAATCTAAATAGCACTGCGGTTGTCACAATAGAGTAAGGTCGGAAAAGACTGAGGGACACCCAAATCAGATAAGAGACAACGAAGCCAAACAATCTCAGCACTAGCATGAGTCATAGCACAGTACTCAGCTTCGGTAGTAGAGCGAGCAATAACAGTTTGTTTTTTGCTTTTCCAATAGATCAAGGAATCGCCAAGAAACATACAGAAACCAGACGTGGACTTGCGATCAGTAACATCATCCGCCCAATTAGAATTAGCATAGGCCACCAAATCTAGAAAGGAAATAGAAGATAATAGTAAACCCTGAAAGATAGTATCTCGGAGATAACGAAAAATCCGAACCAATGCAGCGCAATGTGGAGAGTTAGGAGCAGAAACAAACTGGCTAACCACATGTACAACATAGGCAAGATCAAGACGAGTAACCATCAGACAAACTAAGCAACCCACAAGCTTGCGATATAAAGTCGGATTATCCAGTGGGACACCATCAGTAGAGTTGAGCTTCACATTAAGCTCAGTAGGTGTATTAGAAACCTTAGTATCAGTAAGACCAGTATGGTAAATGACCTCATGAGCATACTTAGCCTGAGACAGAAAATAACCTTTTGGAGAAGAAGCAACTTCAATACCAAGAAAAAACCGCAAATGACCAAGATCCTTCATCTCAAAGGTACGGAAGAGATGTTGCTAGACCTCAGAGATAGCAGAATAGTCATAGCTAGTGATGATCATATCATCCACATATAGTAATAAGGCAACAAATTCGGCTGAGGTGTGGAGAAGAAATAAAGCAGAGTCCTGGGCACAAGGATGAAACCCAATCTCAGTAACAGCAGTCTGAAAGTGATCATACTAAGCACGAGGAGACTGCTTTAGACCATATAGAGCACACCAAAGGCGACAAACCTGTCCAGAGGAATGGTGAAGGCCAGGGGGAAGACGCATGTAAACCTCCTCAGTGAGATGGCCATTAAGAAAAGCATTCTTAACATCCATCTGATAAAGAGGCCAAGAACGAACAGTAGCGACAGAGATCAAAGTATGGACAGTAATCATCTTTGCAACAGGAGCGAAGGTCTCTTCATAATCAATGCCATACTCCTGTAAGAAACCTTTGGCAACCAGACGAGCTTTGTAGCGCTTAAAAGAACCATCAGAATGAGTCTTGACTTTGTAGACCCATTTGCAACCAACTAGGAGTGGCAACGGGGCAGGGCGGGGCGGGGCCGGGGATCACACTCCCTGTCCCCGATCCCCGACGGGGAACCGACCACCGTCTCCATCCCCGCCTCCTAACGGGGATCAGGTTTCCCCAACCCCGAAAATTCCCTGCCCCCCAAATCTATTTCAACACCACCACCATCAACAACAACAACAACATCATCATCATCATCATCAACAACATCAACAGAATCAACATCAACATATCATGATACACAAACAAATTGCCATCCCTACAACTAACCAGATTCTTACCAGCAGGCAAAGTAACCAACTCCCAAGTACTAGTTTTCTGTAAAGCAGACAACTCATCCTCCATAGCTTGAACCCAATGAGGATCCTGACAGGCCTCATTGTAAGACTGAGGTTCTGAAAAAGAGTGAATAGCAAACAAAAAAATACAATAGGAAGCAGAAAAACATGTATGAGGCCAATCCTACCTGTTTAGAGGACGACGTTCACGAGGAGGATAGCGATGTACAGTAGGATCAGAGTCGTCAGAAACAGAAAAAGCAGCAACAGGAGTAGAGACAACTAGTGTTGGGGGAGCCTTGCGACGAGAATAGACCAATAACAGAGGAGAAGAAGCAGCAGAAGGTGAAGAAGGAGCCATAGGTGACGTAGACGGAGAAATAGGAATGGCCTTAGGATGAATAGTGGTGATATACTCATCTGATGAGACCTCAGAAGGAAATGGGTCAATGTGAACCAAATCCTTTTTGGAAACGGGAGCAGTGAGAGGGAGAAGCTGAAAGTAAGACAAACGTTCGAGAAAAACAACATAATGGGAGACATAGAGGTGAGGAGAGACATGGTCGTAACAGCGGTAGCCTTTCTGAGTAAGACTGTAGCCCAAAAAGACACACAAGACAGATCGGGCACTGAGTTTGGTCTGATCTTTAGGGGAAATGAGGACAAAACAAGCAGACCCAAAGACACGTAAGAGGGAATAATTGGCAGATTGGGAATACAGAGCCTGATAAGGGGATTGATCGGAGAGTAGGGGAGTCGGCATGTGATTAAGAAGGAAATCAGCGGTAAGAACTGCCTCACCCCAGAATGGTGCCGGAACAGAGGCAGAGAGAATGAGAGATCGAGCTGTCTTAAGGAGATGACGGTGTTTACGCTCAGCACGACTATTTTGGGCAGGGGAATCAGTACAGGAGGTTTGGTAAATGGTGCCCAATTTGGCCAAATACTCACAAAATTTAGTTTTAAAGTATTCCCCACCCAAGTCAGACTGAAGTATTTTAATTGTGGCCCCAAACTGTATAGTGATCATAGACTGAAAGGTACGATATATCTGGTAGAAGTCAGATTTATGAGCCATAAGATAAACCCAGGTATAGCGGGTACAATCATCAACAAATGACACATCGTACGCAGAATCCCCTTTAGTGAGAACAGGAGAAAGTCTCCAGACATCAGTATAGACAAACAGAAATAGAAGTACTATTATTAAAAGGTAAAGCTGTTATTTTAGCAAGTTTACATCCTCGACATTCATTAATTTAACTAGGAGAAACTTTACCTAACAATCCTGATTGAGCTAAAGACAGCAAGCGGTCAACAGACAAATAACCTAAGCAAGAATGCCATAAATAAAATTGACTCGACTGAGAATCTAACTGAAAAGATGAAAGTGTAACGGGGGAGGTAGACAGAGAAAGATGCAGACTTTACACCACATAGAGATCTCCAACTTTACGGGCGGTCCCAATCTGCTTCTTGGACACCTGATCTTGCACACAACAGACAGAAGAAGAAAAGATAACATCAAAACCAAAAGTATCAAGCTGACTGATAGAAAGCAAGTTAACAGACAGTTGAGGAATATAAAGAACAGAGGGAATAGTAATAGCAGACATGGCAGAGGGTAAAACAGACCCAACAGATAGGACAGACATACTAGACCCATTAGCAGTATTAATAGTAATAGGGAAGGGAGAGGGGATACAGTTTTGGAGTAAGGAAAGATGATGAGTCATATGATGAGAGACACTAGAATCAAAAAGCTAGACAAAGGAAGGGATACATAAAGAGGACCCAAGCAAACCTGCATGAAGAGAGGTGAGAGCGGAGGCAGATGAAGATGACTGAGAGGTAGACAAGATCTGCTGAAGCTGAGCAAGTTGAGAACTCAAGGAAGCCAAATCAGGACCTAGAGCCGGAGGAGATGCAGTATAAGTGGCAGGAGGCCGGAAAGAACTCTAAGTTGATGCTCGGGACTAAGACTGCTGAGAAGACGAACGTCCTTTCTTGGGACAATTGTACTTCCAATGACCCTTTTGATGGCAGAAAGCACACTCATCTGATGGTAGAGGCCCCTTCTTGGTCTTTGCAGTGGCCTGAAGCTGATGAGGTGGAGGGTTCGACAGTAGAGGAGGCTGAGTAGAAGCCAAGAAGACTGATGGAGATAGAGTCTAAATGGCTGTCTTAAGACGGGTTTCTTCGGAGAGAAGCTCACGAACAATAGCATCCATAGGAGGGAGAGGAGACCGATGAAGTATGCCGCCATGGATAGCCTTATACTGAGGGAAGAGAGCCGTTAAGAACTGCACCAAACGACCTTGGTTCCCAAAACTCAACATAAGCGTCTAGTGCCTTGAGGCTAGATGGTTCAATGAGAGCCAACTGATCCCAAAGGCCTATCATCTCTATGTAGAAGTCCTGAATAGATTGATCCCGTTGACGAGCACTCTGAATAGTTATTTCTAACTCATATCGCTTGGCAAAGTTGGACTGCTGATACGCACCCAATAAATAGTTCCACACCTCCTTGGCAGTACTGTATTTGGAAAACATCATTCTAATACGGTCATCTACATAATTATGAAACCAGGTCAGAACTTGGGCATTATTACAATCCCAAGTGTCACAGGAAGTCAGATATCCTTCTTGTTTCGAGTCCAATGGACGAGAAACAGAACCAGAAACATAGCCCCATTTTTTTTTACCAAGAAAGAAATTCTTCATGACACTAGCCCAATAAGTATAATTGGCACCAGTAAGTTTACATCTGATTGTTTGGATTTTGGTGTCTGTCATTATATAAATCAAAGATTCACAGGCGGAAATATAATAATGACTAACAATTGGGCCAAACTATAAATAAGAGTTTTGACCCAAATAACAATACTGAGAAAGTCAAAGCCACGAACTCAGAGAGACAGAGAGGTATAAACAGAGCAAGGCAAAGCAGAGATCGACCGAGTGAGGCAAATCAGCACCACTTCGATTGCGTGAACCAAGGTTCGAACGAGAGAGTTCAAGCGAACACGATCGTGACTAAGAAGATTAGACGACTCGACTCCAATCAGCGAAGACGATGTCGCGATGCGAACCAAAGAGAGATCAATCAAGAACCTGTTTCAATATTGCGGTTGGGGAAGAAGATCACCCACAACTCATGACTGAGAAAGAGCAATAATTTCTAGGGTTTTGGCTCTGATACAATGTAAGTTTTTCTGAATGGTTTTCTGTATGTTCAATTGTATATCTTTACAAGGTCACCCGTTTATATAACCCTAAACCTATGAGTGAAAAAGAAAAATACGAAAAAGAAAATACAACCAAATAATTACACCACACTCTTTTCTAATTCTATACACAATACAATCCTCTCTAATTCTATACACAATATATTTCTCACAAATGTATGTGGCACCAACATTTTAATGTGTCATTATCATTTCCCTAACTTATATAATATAATCATATTCCTTCAATTTGAATTATGTAGTAGTATAATAGAACATAAACTAAGGGCTCTTTTGGGTAAAGAGAAAAACGCATGGTTTGCGTTTTTGTTGCAAAACGCCTGCTGCGTTTTTGTTGTCATTTGGCAAGTGTGAAAATCAAGTTGGAAAATTACATATCTACCCTTAATATTTATATTTTATAAGTTTTGGGTGAAATGTAAATTTTTTAATTTGAGAGAGGGCATTTTAGTCAAATCACTTTTAAAAAGTTTGGTTAAAATCAACTTTTTACTAACTTCCCAAATCACTTCCAAAAATCTTGATTAAAAGCAAAAAAGTTGATTTTTACCATCTTTCCAAAATACCACTAAATTGAGGACAGAATACCACGTCCTTTACAGAAAGGCACATCAAAATCGTTTGGTGAATGGATCAGCTTTAATGGTGACGTTAAAGTTGCATTATAATTCTCTGCTAGGCTATCAGTGTCGGTAAGAAAAACATTAATCAAAGAAAAAATAAATTGGATATTTATGTATGATTAAGAAAAAGTAAAAGACATTGTAATTGAGTAGGCAAAAAATCAATATTGGAGTCTAAGAAATGCACAAATGAATATCGACAGCTACTGTCATAGTTCCACAAATGATGCAATGGTATCTAACAGTAAAAATCTTATCCGAAAGGTACTACAGAATTTATAGCCCAACCGCCATTTGAAACAATCTCAATGTGACAGTGTTTACAAGTAAAATATAATGAAACAAACCAAAACAAAGGCAAAAGGGACGCAATGAGACATTACTCGCTAAAGCTCTCTTCATGATGCTACGAACCCAAAACAAGACCTTCGGGAATAGCAGTCAAACGAAGGACAGCTTGAGCGCTTAGAGGGGAGAGCTTTGACTTGCAGAAGTGCTCCCACGAACCCATGTCCGTCTCTGAATCCTCATCCTCAGAGGCTCCAGTCTGAGACGGGACATGACACTTCTCATACACAGTTTGGAGTTCAAACAAAAGACCACGAGCAGCCTCCCTTGATTCAGGAAGCTGGTCACTAAGCTGAGATGCAGCTATTTGGATCAATTTGTCAATCCCATATGCTCTGATTCCCTCCACTCCCTGTACAGCATGCACCATTAAAAACAAAAACAAAAGTACAAAACAGAAGTACAAAGAAACAGAGACTTCAAGAACAAGCAGAGAGAGTACAAAGAAAATAGTGGGTCTACTTGTAACATGAATGCAAAAAGTGGAAAAGAATCAGTGAATAATTAAAAAATTAAGAACTCACTTTTTTTTTCCCTCACAAAAGACACAATGACTAATAATACTCCATCGAGAAGGGTAGAGAAGCCCACTATATATTAAATAGAGAAAGCCCATCGGTCAAGATTCACTGGAAAATATTGGGCCATCTCTCCAGCTTTATGAATACTAGTTTGTCACTGTGAGTACTGCTCGACTGCTACCAAGTGTTTTTTTCTTTCTTGAAAATGCAACATAATTTCACAAAAACAAGTGAAAAAAAATGTCTCACAGCCAAACCTTGATACACTACAACAAAAGAGCACATAAAGTAAATAATAATATCAAAATACCAATACAAAGGCAGTATAAAGTAAATATTAGCATCAAAATACCAACACAAGAAAAAGAGGTTCTCAATAAAGCATATCTGCAACAATCCCAACATTGTAGACATCACATAGGAAAAAGTTATTGTTTGCATTAATGGTATTGAGTTAAGAAGACATGCAGAACACAATAGGCTTTGTTCCATAACAGAATATGAAGAGATATGATACATCAACAAGAGACTTGAGGAGTTTTTTCTCTTTCCTCCCAATTCTTTCAAGATCTGAGTGGGGCTTAAAGAATAAGATCTTACTTGGGTAAGTCAACAACAAAACAGGGTTAACAATGGTGGAAAACAATCTAAACTGACCAGAAGGCAGGAAACTAAAAAGCAAAGGGAAAAACTGAATGTACAATTCTTACCAGTTGTTGAACACTTCGACAAAAGCACATTGAAGCCTTGGCTCGAACTCGAGGATTCCTGTTCTTAAGATAAGGTTGCAACTTCGGTAACAACAAAATGGGGGAAACCCAAACAGTCATGGCTACTAAAGTTCTCTCAGCTGCCTCACATACAAATCGTTTGTCTTGTGAAGCCTTGAGAAGAAGCTGCACAAGCTAGACATGATACAGTATAACTAGCTTTAGTTTAGATTTAGATTAAGAAAAGGGACATTAATCAAAGCATGTAACAAGAAGCAGAAATTCAATGAAAATATGTTACCAGAGGATCCAATGAGTCAATAATGTGATCACCGTACACACTAAAAATATCAGCACATGTCATAATTGCAGTCTTACATACTGCACTTCTCGGATTCTTCAATGATTTCACAATTAGAGGGATCACATTCTCCCTGTTCATCAAAATGTGATTGCAATCAACAGGACAAATAAAATAATATATATATATATATGAGAATGAATTTATAAATGTGAACATTGCCCCCCACTTCTTTAATCAGATCATCAGAAAAAAGAAATTGAGACTTACAGCATGCTGACAATTGTTTCCCTGTGAAATCTAGATAACCGGCGTACATTATTGAGAGCCTCACATACCAAAACCCAATCTTTAGAGTCTAACCCAGCCAAAAGTGTCTGAATAAACAAAAAAAGAAATGTATGGACATCAATGAGAAGTTCACCATAACAAAATATCTATTAAATTCATCAGAATCAGATTCAGTATACTTCAAAAGCTCGAGCCAAGCATCATGAGGAGATATCAACAAGCATACTCCTACCTTGAGACTTGTGTCCACATCTTCTACTTTTTTCAAATTCACAGATTCAATGTATTCTACTTCGGAGCTTCCCAACTCTACCCCAGATTTCACACTTTCATCTCCATTGACTGGAGTTTCAATCAAGGAGGCAGTGTTTTTCCTCTGCTTTTCTTCAAGAGTTCCATGCTCAGCATGAGGTTTAATAAAGCTCCCCTTACTGGAGCTTTCGTTTTTCCTTTCAGAGGCAGGTAGTGTATTGAGATCTCTCAGAGCATTCCCCAACATCACTGAAGGAGGTAAAAGCCTGAAACACGAAGAAAATAATTTACAGAGGATCGTTCTGAACTGAACAGTTCCAGTTCTTATACCATGTAAGATAACTCTCTCTGGCTGCACAATCATCAAGCTATCTATGTTGGATGCTGGATAAGCCCATGAAAGATAATGCCATACAAGTTTCGCAAGGAAGCAAAAGAAGTATGCACTATAAACTCAAGCAAGGTACAACAACTATATACATCACCAGGTTGACATCCTGCATCACTGAAGTCTCAATTCCCTGTTGAGATGAATCATGTTACCCTAATTTTACATTCATCTCAGGACATGACATAGCCTTAATAGACACTATTTGAGAACTCGGATAGTCAGATGAGAATATAGGGTTCATTTTGCTGTCCAATTTGCTTTAATTAAAAACACTATCCATCAAATATAGACAAAAAAACAGATGATACTATTTATCTTAACACATGCATCTTTGTTTTTCAAATAAGTAAATTGTATTGGAAAAGGAAGGAGGAACATGATATTCTTGTTAATAGTAGAAATTCGGAGAAGCAAATCCTAGAGAATAACATTCTTGTTACTCATTAGCCAAAGAAAAGCAGGGATGGGAGTGACCTATTCTTACCCATCAATATATATATATATTTATCCATCATTTTATTTATTTCTCTTTTACAATAATTATTTAAGCATATTCTATCCTGAATGAATCGAACAATGCTCATTTCTCTAATTTTCCATCTAAATGTTGAAAATTTGTCAAATTATATTCTACTTTTACAAATTCACATATAGGTCATAGTATGCATAACTATTTGACTTTACTTGCAACCACTATGCTTCTATTTGAGCATCTGAAAGCCTATCTTCATTATCTTATTGCTACTTAAGATCTTGTAATAAGATGTCCACTCTAGTAGCGGCATCTTGAATCTCCTAGGTTCAGATGTGAATTATCCATCTTTCCATATCAAGGGGCAATAATTTCTTAATAAACCCTCCCACCTTGATGAAATTATCCATAGCCAAAATCATTATCATAGTTTCACACCTCACCTTACAATTACTTTGCCTACTTAGCATGTTGATAGCTCCTCTTCCTATGTTTAACCATAACTTGTTCTTCCACTCCAAAAATATAACAAATTCATCAGCCATACACCGTACATACACATTTTTTAGGTGCGCATCTTTAGAAATTAGTTGCAAACACAAAAAAGGGGTCAAGGACGGCCTGTATGACCAAAACACAACGCACATATGCACAACAAAGTTTCCCCTCTGATCTTGCAAAGATATATATAACCAATATCATGATGCGTTGGATGCAATGACACCATTTTACATATTGAATTTGCCAAGCCAATGTATAAAAATATATAACCATGAACAAGACACATGTTGAGCAACAACACTAGTAAGTTACAAGACCACAGAACCACAACACATAATAGTGAAGTGTGAATACAATACAGTCATAGAAACCAGCACCCTAAAATTACCGACTCTCTTGGACAGTGACCAATGTGCCATGAAAACATCCCCAATTCATGTTGGAAAATAATGGATTTTTGCCTTTTGGCAACTTTAATTTGAAATTAAAGTGAGACCCAACCACCGGTTGAGGTGGGTCTAAGTGGTTTTGTATTCTCTTAACTGAGGAAATTGCAATACAAAAATAATGAGCCGAAACCATTGAGTTGTGAATGAGAATTGTCCATAAAGTGGGCATCAATAAAGTTGGGTTTAGATTTGGACTTAGTCTTGGTTTAGATTGGGCCTAGACTTTTACTTGTGTGTGTGCTGAGTTTAGTCTTAGACTTGGACTTGGACCTAGTCTTGAGTTCTGAGGTGAGCTATGTTGGGCTCAATTTGAGCATATGTTTGAGATTGGGCTTCAATCGGATTATGACCCAACACCCATATCCATTTTGCAAACCATCTAGTTTAATTCTCAAAACTTATACATTCTATACACATTATGATTTATATAATGGTTTTGGAGTTTTGAACCTTTGTAACTCTAGTCCTAATGGCTAAAGTTGATGGCATTTGATGGCCCTATTGATGTATAGCCTTCATGGCTAGGGATTCCCTTCTTGTATAAATAGAGACTTTCCCCCCTCCAACTTGGAAAATGAATTTTAGAGAGGTTTTGTGATGGAAAATGATATGGTGTTTTGAGATAAAAAGTTGGAGATGATTTTTTACACCAAAAGGAAATTTATCCTATCTTCTTTTGTTTTCATTTATTATTATGGAAAAATTACCAACAATCCAGACCTAATTCAAAACCCTAAACTTGCTCGAATTCCACCAAAATCAAAGAAACAAAACATTCTAGCTTCTTTCTGCACTATATGATTAATAACAGCAAAAAACAAAAAAATTGTAATTAATTGTAGTGAGGATTATCAAATCAGCATTACAAAAAATTGTCATTAATTGAGAGATCTTAATCTTCAAAGTGAAACTATATACACTTCAATCCGATCGAAATCTTCTTTCTAGACTGATTTGAAGTACAGATTTCACAAAAGCCAGTATAAAAAATAAAAAATAAACTAACAAGTAATTATAGATGCAAAGAGATTACCACAGAAGCAGAAGCAATCGAGTAAACGGTAGTCAAAATGCTTTCAATCTTCTCTCACTCTAATCAGATTCAAGTATGTACGTACATACATACAGTGTAGAGAGAGAGAGAGAGAGAGAGAGAGCGAGATTTGTAACCAGCGACGCCTTTTATATTTGCATGTGACCCGACCTGGGCCGGCAAGCACTAATGAATTTGCATGTGACCGCCGAGGGAGGGAGGGAGAGAGCAGAGATGTATAAATCCCCAAATTTTACTTCCAATATGCCCGTCTTTTTGCCATAAATATCCCAACTGTCACTGCTTCTCACTGTTTACTTGGTTTTGATTGGGACTTCAAAATTTTTGAACTTGACGCTCCATCCAAAGGAAAGACAATAATATTTGATATTAACACAGTATTTGATATTTTCATCTTACTAATTTGGGAGCATTAATTGATCATTAATGGGATAAAAATTCAAAAATAAAAAAACACAAGAGCAAAACATCTCATCATATAGGATCCACATCACTTTAAAGCTATTAGTGCTACTCTTTTTAGTGGTCTCACTCATTTTTGTTGATATTAACACAGTATTTGATATAAATTAAAGAGAAAAGTTAGGGACATGAAAATTTTTTCGTGAAAATGATTATGAAAGATTTATGATCCTTGAATTACCTTGATTAGTGTGTGATGCTTTATTCTGAGTATAATCCAAATGTCACAAAACTTTCATGATTATTTTCATAAAAAGTTTTTCATGATACGTAACATTGCTGTTAATTATATTTAGATAATTAGATAATTTTTTTTTAAAATATGTTTATTTATTTAGATAATTATATTTATTTGGATTGTATTATTTTTTTTGTACATTTTTTTTTTTAAAAAAAAAAAAGTCAAAAAATATATCCTAAACAACCCCTTACTCATACAAATTGAAAAGATAATAAATGTATTTTACTAATATATACATTTGTACATTAATGCCTAATTTGAGAATTTGGTTAAAAATCACCTCGTATCTTTATTTTTTTATACATTTTAAAAAAAAAAATTCAAAAAGTCGACTTTTAACTAACTTTTCAAAATAAGATTTGTTGGAGATGTACTATTTTAATATGTTTTTTACTTTTTTATTTTATTTATATCACATTACTTTTTATTTAGGTCATTTCACATTTCTACCATATTACATATCTTTTTATAAAAAATAAAAAAGTATATTTATTTAAATCAATCAAAACTACCTTAAAATAATAGTAATAACAATCCGAATTATTAGTGTAGGAATATAATTTCAAATTGATGACTGTTTGGTGATTGCACAGCTGTGGTTGAATATAATTTTATAGTAATGGCAATGATCAAAAATATAACAAAAATACTAGAAATTTAAAAAATTTTACTAAATGTCTCACATGAATATATTTGATAGACTTTTGGTAGAATTTTTGAGATACCTAACATTACTCAAAATATAATTACATGGGATTGATGTGTCTTAACCCATGATTTGAAAATGCATAGATTAATATTAATAATTGTGATAATATGTATTTTTTTTAGTTAAATCATGTGGCATGATCTTAGATTGATGAGTTACATGGTATGAAATGATTGACCAAAATGCGGTCATGGTTTGCATCAATACAGGCCGAGATGTGGCCATGATTCACATCAGTTGAGATATTAAACTAAACATATGAGTCATGTTAAACTCCAACTCCTAAATTAATTGGTGACAAAATTATTAAAAGAAAATCCCTCAATTGAATCATAAATAATAATTGGTGTCAAAGTCTTAGATGTAAAAGACTTTGAAAGGAGGCAATTTATATAAAGACTTTATTGTGTTTAGATTTGTTGTGATTGTTACTGATTGGGTTATTGTTAACCTTAGTGTTTCCAGATTTTAATACAAATTGTGATAAAGTGTTTATTGTGTTTTTAATTTGTTGAGATAGTTAGTAATGGGATTAATGCTAACCATAGTAGTTGGTTGAATTGAACAGTTTGTTTCCGTTTTTGTTCGTAACAGCATGGGTGCCAGCCAGGCGATGTTGGGCCCATTTTCCCCGATCTACCCACCACTGGCCCCTTGGCCTCCATAACACCAACAGCAACTCTGAGCCGAACAATGGGGGTGTTTGGCAAGTTGGGTCAGATTTAATTTGTTTTAAATAGTCAATAAAGATAAAATATTTTAAAATAATTAATAAAATAAATATTATATTTAAATTATAATTTTTTTTTCATAATCATCAAACCAACTACAAAAAAAAAAAAAGTCGATTATCATCTCTAACATAACCTTTTTAACTAGATTAATAGGTAAAACGAAAATGTTAGAGATCTTAAAAGATTTATCAAAATTTCTATCAAATATCTCACATGAGTGTGGGACCAACACCATGTGGGTCCTACACCCATGTGAAACATTTGATAGAAATTTTGATAAATCTTTTGAGATTTCTAGCATTACTCTAGTTAAAAAGTCAACTAAAATAGTCAAATTTTCAAATCAGCCTAGGGTACATTTTTGTTTAAAAAATAAATTAATTAATTAATTAGGAAAAAAATGGGGATAAATACAAAGAGGAGATCATACCAGTGTTATGGATAATGTCAAATATTTTGAGGCCAAAAGACAAGTTTTTTTGGGGTAAATATATGTGGTGAAAATGACATTTATGATAGTTCTACTCTTACATTTTTATTTTTTATTTTTATATTTGTAATTTCTCTATTCTCACACATCAGTTAACCATTGTTTAAAAAAAAAAATTAAAAAAAAATCAACAGTAGCAATGACCGCAGGAATTGATAATTAATTGATACGTGAACAAATAGATAAGAGTAATATAAATTATTATTGTTATTACGTCCCAAAGGTTTCAAAATTGAATCTTTAGTCCAAATAGCCAAAAATTGAAGGAAAATAAGATACAAACTCATTATTTAAATCTAATGATGTATAAATGAGATAATTGGATGATGAATAGAAAATAAATGAGAAAGCGAGTTGCCTCATAGATTATACAATAGATCGTCACATCATTAAGTTTGAAAAATAGGTATAATTTTGTAGCTAGAGTAATACTACTCAAAATTTAAACACATTAATTTGTATTTATGCACTTTACTTGGTTGATTTTTGAAAATATGTGTTTTTTAATTACAAAAAATGGAGCTTTTTTAGGGTAAACTACCAATAGGTCATATTTTGGAGACTTAACCCAATAGGTCCTACTTTGGAGACTTAATACCCATTAAGTCCTATTTGATAAATTTATTAAGTGATAAAGATAAATTTATCAATCTTTTTTTTTTATGAATAAATTTATAGTAATAAATTTACCAGTCTCTTTGTTTTTATGAATAAATTTTTAGTGATAAATTTATCACTCTCTTATTTTTATAGTATTAAATTTATTAGTTAGGACCTGTAGGTAAATAAGTCTAGTGAATAGGACTAATTGGTAAGTACCCCGCTTTTTTAATAAGTCCATTCTCTAAGAATCCTATTCCATAAACCCTATAGTGTTTTCTACTATTCCATCAGGTCCTATTTTATATTAGAAGACCAAAACACCCTTCTCATCTTCCCCTCTATTTTTGAATCAAATAACTGTCCCTCTTCCCCTCTCTTTTTTGCAGAAAATCACACAAAATATCTCCACCCTTCCAAAAACCCAAAATCGTATTCCATATCGTCTCACACCCATACGCATCTCATTGTTCCATCGTCGCAACGTCTCATCGTCGGCTTCGTCATACCTCCGCCATCTGTCTACAGAAACGTGGAAATCACCATTGGTGAACATCCTGAAGTTCCATCTTCGTCAAAATCACCATCGATGACCATTTGTGACAACCCAACCGTCAATATGGAAAAAGAGTAAGTAATCTCACCAATCTTGTATGTAAACCCTAAATCTCTTGTTCAAATTACACCATTGTGAACTTCCAATATCCCCTGTTTCTATTCATACAATGTGTGGAACTTCATATTTTTCTTGTTCATGCCCTAATTGTTAATGTGAACCCCTCAATCCCAATCTTCAAGTATATGATTTTATTCACCCAAAAATAATGCAGTGGCAATTATGTTGTGTTGCCAAAAGCTATGAACATTTACATGGGAATGAAAAATGTTGGGCCAAGCCAATTATTTCATATGTTGTTGCTGTTGTTGTTGTATGTTTTAATCATGTGAATCTCCTATACCCATTTCATCAATATGAACTTCTACAGTAGTGAGCTTCATAGTATATGATCTTATTCATTCAATGTGTGAACTTCATATTATATCTGTTATTGCAAACATAGATGATGTGAACATTCACATTACTGTTCATTACTAAATAAACTTACATTAGTAGACACTGATGTGAACATTCATATCAGTGTATAATGATGTGAATATTCACATTACTGTCACTGTTGATATTGTTGATTGTTGATTGTTGATATCCATAGAACCCCCAATCTTCACTCAACAATGTGATGGAATATGATGTAAACATTCACATTGTGACATCAATGTTAGACTTGATTGTGTTGTTGGGTGTTGTTTGGTGCTGTTGGTTTCACCCTTTATTTTTCAGCCAATTATAACATAATGTGATCACCCATGTAAACATTTACATTGCCCTATAATTGTTGTTGTTTTCGGAATTGATTTTGCAAACATAAATGATGTGAACATTCACATTACTGTTCATTACTGGATAAACTTACATTAGTAGACACTGATGTGAACATTCACATCAATGTATAATGATGTGAATGTTCACATTACTGTCACTGTTGATATTGTTGATTGTTGATTATTGATGTCCATAGAACTCCCAATCTTCACTCAACAATGTGATGGAATATGATGTAAACATTCACATTGTGACATCAATGTCAGACTTGGTTGTGTTGTTGGGTGTTATTTGGTGCTGTTGGTTCCACCTTTTATTTTTCAGCCAATTATAACATAATGTGATCACCCATGTAAACATTTACATTGCCCTATAACTGTTGTTGTTTTCGGAATTGATTTTGCAAACATAGATGATATGAACATTCACATTACTGTTTATTACTGGATAAACTTACATTAGTAGACACTGATGTGAACATTCACATCAGTGTATAATGATATGAATGTTCACATTACTGTCACTGTTGATATTGTTGATTGTTGATGTCTATAGAACCCCCAATCTTTACTCAACAATGTGATGGAATATGATGTAAATATTCACATTGTGACATTAATGTCCGACTAGAATTAATGTAAATGTTTACATGGGTGATCACATTGCTGTTCATTACTAGAATTAATGCAAAATCAATGTAAAAGAACAGTAATGTGAATGATCCATCCACAAATATACTATAATTAATGTGAATCTTCACATCTATTTGTTACATTGTGAATATCATATCATTTTTGTGTCAAAATAAACATTGTGGATGATTGAAATACAACAGTCTGATATGAACTTTAACATTACAATTGCATAGTAATAATGAATACAGTGAAAATATATACACTATCTATATATTATCATGATTTTAGCGAGGGTGCGAGTTGAGGTGGGGTTGTAGAGGAGAGAGAATTAGCAGATAGTGTGAAAGATGGAGTAAGAGAGGTGGTGACAGTGGACAGCAAAGTCGAAGAGGAGAGAGACAGAAATAGAGGGTTTGGAGGAGAGAAGAGATGGTGGAGTCGGAGGTGGAAGGGTTGAGGATGAGAGATTGAGCGAGATAGAGCTTGCAGAGAAGTGGAGGCGGTTGTAGGTTGGTTGAGAATTTGCTCGAATTTGGCACGAAGTTGTTGCTCCATTTATGGAGTTGCTGTGCTGTGAAGTTCTTTGAAGCAATTTGAGATAATGGAGTTGGTGTACGCTATGCTGTGAAATTATATATATATATATATATATGAAATGTGTATCCTTTTTCTATATAACACATATCAACAAATAGACATAAGGGTATAATAGTCCAACAAATAATATAAATTAGGAAAAAAGAACCTCATGGAATAAAAGTATAAATACATGGGACTAATTAGATTATAATTTTCGTTGGTGGACTTATTGGGTTAAAACACCTCTAAATGAGATTTATCAATAAAAAACCCTTTTTAATTTTATCAATTTAAATCTTTATTTTTTGATTTGTTTTCAATCCAAACTATTTGTCTATTTTCGTTAGATAAAACCAACAAAAAAGAGTATTTTAATCATTAAACTCAACATAGGCATTATTAAAATGTCTAAAATAACATTTTTTTTAATGAATTTAATGTCTAAAATATCAATTTTTCTATTGATATTACTTAACAAAAATAGGCAAATGGTTTAAATTCAAAATGGAATTGGTGTGGCTGCTATGCGGGGGTGCACAGCAGCCACTGCTGTGCACCCATTTGGGTCCTTTTCGGGGCCCATTTTGATAATCCGAACCATTCACATTTTAGAATACATCAAGTAGAACATACCTGTAAAAAATCAAGTTAATCGGATATCGTTTACCCATTCATCCACTCACATTTGTATTCATTTTAGTACTTTAAATTACAATTGTTATTTATTTTTATAGATACAAATGTGAGTGGATGAATGGGTAAACGATATCCGATTAACTTGATTTTTTACAGGTGTGTTCTACTTGATGTATTCTAAAATGTGAACGGTTCGGATTATCAAAATAGGCCCCGAAAAAGGCCCAAATGGCTGCACAGCAGCCACCCCAATTCCATTGAAAATAAATCTAAAGTATAAGATTTAAATTGACAAAATTAAAAACTCATAATTTATTTTGTTACGTGGCTCAAATTATGTTTTTTTTAATATATATAATTTGTCCTTTTAATTCTGTTTTTTTTTATTTACAAATTTGATAATATAAGTTTAATAATTTGTTTACAATTTTAATTTTCATAGAATTAGAATTACCGATATTAAATTATTGTTTATCATAAAGCTAGATTATTCTAATTGAATCTGTGAACACCCTATCAAACACTGTTAAAAATAGGAATTTGTCCAACCATGTGCGAGTATTTGGGGGTTGCTTAGTTTGTGGGATTTGGAGTGACTGTTGTGTGATTAAATGAATTTATTTTGGGATCTATTTAGATAATTTGAATTGTTCATATTTTAGAGTATGTTGAGTAGAATATATTTGTAAAAATTCAAGTTAATCGGATATTGCTAACCCTTTCATCCACTCACATTTATATATATAAAAATAAATGACAATTGTGATTTAAAGTATTAAAATGAATACAAATATAAATGACAATTGTGATTTAAAGCATTAAAATGAATACAAATGTGAGTGAATGAAAGGGTTAACTATATCCGATTAATTTGATTTTTTACAAGTATATTCTATTTGATGTACTCTAAAATGTTAATAGTCTGGATCATCGAAATGAGCCAAAAAATGGGCCTATTATAGTGCTGTGCAAGGGGCACAACAGTCGCCCCAAGTTTTATTTTGTGATTTTTTGGGGCTTATTTTTGTTTTTGGTGAACTTGTAAAAAAAAAAAAAATCAAAAAGTTTTAGATTTCTATTTTCGTTTGGGAAGGAACTATTTTAGTTAAAAAGTAAAAAAATTATTATAAATTGTCACATCATTTTCTTTTTTTTTGTAAATTTTGTTTTTAAAAAATTAAAAAATTACTAAAATAGCATGTTCCTAAACGAAGCATGACAAGATAATTAAAATTTTTAATTTTTTTTTTTAAATTCAAAAAAAATATAGAACAGACAAAAATAAGCAAAAAAAAGTAGTAAATTTTTTAGCTTACTTTGGTTCTTGTTTGTTTTTTTATTTTTATTTTTTATAATTTATATATATATATATATATAATTTTTAGACTCATTTACCCAAATGAACTTAAAAAATAAAAATTTTAACACGAATTTATAAAAAAGTCAATTAAAAAAAAAAAAAAAAACAAATGCGACTCACATTCGGCACCGCTCAAAACCTAGACGACAAAACGAACTTTCAAATATCACTTTGGTTTGGGCATATCTCTTTCGTTTCCCCGTATATCGCAGTTGGCGGTTCAAAGCCAAAACAAATCCAAAAAACTTCTCCCTACAAACGCTTCTCGATACCCCATCCCATCCACCGCCTCACCATTCTACACTTCCTAAAAAACCCAGACATGTCCCCAACGCTACTAACACCACCCTCCCAATCTCGACTCGGCTGATGGACCTCGCCGATTCGACTCACCACCAAGCTCGTTCCGCTTCCACCATCAATCTCAATGCAATCCCTTCGTCTTCCTCTTCCTCAGCCGGTTCCCTATCCCCCGACGACTTCGCCGTCTTCCGAACCTTCCACGACCACCTGCCGTCGTCGTCTGGACCTCCGGCGCACGTTCCCGGTGATGCTTCTGGTTTGGGATGCGCCGCCTGTGGTCGGCCGGAGGTTGGAGGAGACGTGGTGGTGTGCGACGGCTGCGAACGTGGTTTCCACCTCGGTTGCGCCGGAATGCGTGGGCGGCAGGTGGTGGTGCTGGACGAGTGGATTTGCCGGGAATGTGTGAGCGACGGAGTGCCGATTAATCGGTGGGCGTTGGGATTGAAATCTTCGCTTCACAGTGACGGTGAAGGCGACGGGAGTGAAGAGTTTTCAGATTCGAGGTACAAGTTTCTTGAGTTTATTCAATTTTGGTAGTTGTAATAAATAAAATATGCATATAAATACAGAGTTTTAATAGAGATAAATGTAAGAAGCAAGCTTATATTCCACAACAATACAAGTTCCATCTTTCCATTTAGCACACTGTATTAGTTGCGTAGATTTGGTATAGTTGTTTATATTAGTTATCTTTGAGCAGCAGTGAATTTAAAAACATTAGGTGGTTCGCTTGTTTGAAGCTTATATAAGCATCAACAGGGTTTACTGGCAGTACAAGTTGGTTTATTCGAAGTTTTCAATTTTTGAGTTTAAAAATTACAAAATGTTCATTTATTTTTGTAAGATTAGATTTCTTTGTAGTTGCAATTTCTAGTTCAGAGGCATGCCTCGAAGTTGCATATCCTGCTCCAGATGCCATGGATTGGTTAATCAACCAGTGAAGAGAATAGAAGCTTAGGTATAGGTAAGGTGAGAGGGATGAAGAGTGCAAGTTGGCGTGAGGGCAAAGTATTGAATTGAATAGTTAGGGAGAGTGAAGTACTTACTATTCATAGCTTGATCCATAAGGTTGTTTGGGAATTGTCTGATTGCAAGACTACCATCGTGAGGCACTTGAGCACATTAGGTGGGTGTGCATAAAAGGATTTTATGTTTGTAAGGGGATCTCCCTTTCCACTCTGTAGTTGCAACTATCTTCTGGCTTTTGGCCCTCTCCTTAGGGTTGAGGATCTCTTCATGCGAATCTTTATATTCTTGCATTGTTTTGTGAAGGATAGTGTTGAATAACAAGTCTAATACATTTTGGGAGGGATTGGATTTTGTAGAATTCAAGCTTCATACATCTGCTTTCTTTCTATTAGTTCATGGATTAATTGCAGTTTGTGTTGAATTACTTCCTCACCGTTCCTTATTTACAATGCCTAAACATAAAATATGGGTGCTCTGCAAAGAAGAAGTGAATTTGTTTAGGCAGACTCACTAATCATTAGGTTGAATAAGTCCCCGTACTTGCAGGCTGATACTATTTATCCATATTAGCAGTTCCTTTTTTGTTGTGGCAATAAGTTAAAAGAGAGTAAATTATTGTACTTGGAAGACTCGTGTCCATCGCGTAAACATGTGTGTCTATCGATTAGACATGCATGAAACTAATTATAAGGTTAAACAAAGTTACTTGGGAGATAATAATAAAATAAAAACAATGTAAATTTCTGAAAATAAGTGTTATATTACATTTTTTTATTATCTTTGAATGATATATCCATGTATATGACATATAATAAATATACAAATTATTTATTCCGTGTGTGTCCCCCATGTGTTTTGTCTTACATTTTCTAAAAATTTGCATGTCATCGTGTCCGTATCCGTGTCCGTGTCGTATCGCGTCCGTGCTTCTTGGATTGAGTTATTTATAAATAGCTTGTTTTCTTCTTGTTTTAACTGATCTATTAAGTTAAATTGGTCGAATTTGAGCTTTCCTTTCATTTTCTTTTATGTAATGAGCTGTACCTGAACTGGCAGTTAACTTATCTCCATATTTATTGCATTCTCTTATGCATTAGATGAATATAATATAAATGTAATGCAACTCCTTTGCTCTGTTTTGGAAAAACAGATAAAGCTTTAAAGACTGTACGAGTGTGTATTGATTAGCCATGCATGAAACTAATTATAAGTTCAAACAAAATAACGTGGGATACAGTAATGAAAGAAAAAACAATGTAAATTTGTGAAAATAAAATGTCATATTGTATTTTTTTTTTATTATCTTTGGATGTTATATTATGCATGTTCCCTACATGTCGTGTCTTGTATTTTTTGAAAATTGGTGTGTCAATGTGTCCGTGCTTCTTAGATTGAGTTATTCATAAATAGCTTGTTCTCTTCTTGTTTCAATTGATCTATTAAGTTAAATTGGTCGAATTTGTGCTTTCCTTTCATTTCATTTTCTTTTATGTAATGAGCAGTACATGAACTGGCAATTACTTATCCCCATATTTGTTGCATTCTCTTAGGCATTAGATGAAAATAATATAAATGTAACGCAACTCCTTTGCTCTTTTTGGGAAAACATAGATAGAGCTTTAAAGACCATTAGATGATCGAGGGTTTCGTGGGAATGGGACACACATTGCGTATTCTTCGACCGAACAAGGCTCATCAACTGTGTAATTTATTTTCTTCCTCGCCAATTTTCAACAATAATTTTCCGATCAAGCAGGTTTGGATGACTCTCTCTGTCACTCTCACTCTCACTCTTCAATCTTGGTCTTGATCTTGATTTGTTTGTTCAAAGCAAGCCCTTTCTATTGATTATTCCTGGTGCTATAATAAGATCTAGTTATTTGAAGATCTACTCTTGGATCTGCAAGGCCAATCGGGTAACACCCTCGCTTTGTTAATTAATTTCTAATCTATGTCGGAATTTGTATTCTTGTCATGGTATATCCAATTTGGTTTTTATTTTTTATTTTTATTGGATTTAATGTGTTTTCTACACGTAATTTCTTTTTTAGGATTAGAAAGTTGAAGTAGTTCCTATCACAAACATTTTATTTTGGGAAATTAGGGTTTTTCAGATGTTATAAATTGTTGATGCCATTTTACCTAGTCATTGAGGACTATGAAGCATGGATACATACGTGGAAAGGCAAGGACAAGAAGGCGGACATGGGACACAGTGATTTAAAAAAAATACAAACACAAACACAGACATGGACATGAAGGGCAAAAAAAATGTTTTTATTTTTATTTATATAAATGTTACATCCATAAACAACCAAAATTAATGAAAATTGACACTAATTTAACATAAAACACACTAAATTTAAATCATTTAGAGGTTAGATCTGTGTTGCATTAGGGCTCCGAGGATTGTTAGAAGTCAGTGTCTTAACTTCACAATTGTGGTTAGATTTGTATTGCGTTGTTGATGATTTGATATGAGTTTTATAATTTTTTAAAATTTATCGTCTTTTCAACTATTATAATATGTACCCCGAAATTAGCTATGGAAAATTAAAATAAGACTCTGTCGCTAAGGAGCATAAACACGAAAATAGATACAAGCATGGGACACAGTGGTTTTGAAAAAAATTAGATTTGAGCACAGTGGGGATACAACAAAATTTTTTGTTTGGTATTTATTTTTTTATTTGCTTTGTATACAAATATTAATGTAGGGCACAAAGATCTTTCTAAACTTATAAAAAAGAAACTCGCAAGGGTTTCTTGAGGCTTGTCCAAATACAACAATTGTGTATCTGCGAAGTGTCCCTAAAGTATCCTGCAAAACTATATTAATTAAAGAAATTGACAAGCCGCATGGTGTGTTTGACACGTGGACACTCGTATCCCCAATGTTAAGTGTCCCATTATACGTGTCTGACACGAACACATCAAGCATCCATTTTGAAGTGTCGGTGCTTCATAGTGTGAGAATATTGTATACTCGCTCGGTCCCAAAATATTAATCCCTTATTCCATTTCCTTTCATCCCAAAATATTAGTCCCTTTTGAAGAATCCATCTTTTTTTGGTAGTACAATTATTACACGTTAAAAATATTAACTTTTCAAAATTATCCTTTGATAATACATTTTTTTTGGGAACATCAATTGTTATAATTGTACTTTTTTTGGTAGTGCAATTATTACACTTTAAAAATATTAACTTTCCAAAATTACCCTTTGATAGTACATTTTTTTGGGAACATCAATTGTCATAATTGTACTTATGTTGTTAATGAATTTAAAAGAAGGGCAAAATAAGAAATTCGTATTATTTTAATCCTTAATTTTTTAAAAAAGACTAATATTTTGGGACGAAGGGAGTATATTCTATATTAGGCATGTTTCTGATTGTATATATTAGGCTTGATTTCGACTTCAGAGATGAACTAGGGTGAATCCGAGAGAGAGAGAGAGAGAGAGAGAGAGAGAGAGAGAGAGAGAGAGAGATATTACAACTCAGACAACGATGGTGACGACTCTAGGGTTTCAAACCAGGGAGCGATTGTGACGGCTCTGATACCATGTAAGTTTTTCTGAATGAGAATTGTATATTCAATGTGTAAATGGTTACATCAAGACCTCAGTATATATAAGCCTAAACCCTAAACCCTAAACTAAAAAGGAAATACAAAGATTACATAATCACAATCATGCCTAAATCAACCCTAATATATACAATCAAAAGCATGCCTAATATTGAATATATACAATATACTCTCATACATAGCTCCGTCATGTCCCAAATTATGTCCTAGTTATTTCCCTTATGTGTCTATTGAAAAAATTATTAAAAAGATGGAGACACCATGTGGAGTGTTGGACACGTGTTGCTCTGTGTCCCTAGCGTGTTCATGTCCCCTTACGTGTCCGACGTGGCTACAACACCTATTTTGAAGTGTCAGTGCTTTGTAGGTTGGGAATGAATGTGAAAGATGAATTTTATTTTCTTTGCAAATAGGTTTTTAGAAGAATTAATGCAATATCAATAATTTTACATATCAATTTTTTTTTATTGTTTTTGATAAATAGTTTTACATGTTAAAATGATGGCATGAAAATCTGAAAGATTACTAAATAAATTTTAATTTCGACCAAAAGTTTGACATATTGAGTAAATGTGCATAACAGTTCTTGCTATGTAGGAACATACGTGTGAAGAAGACTCAAAATTTAATTTTAAAATCTGAAAATGTGTGGAAATAAAACTAATTTGAGTCTTTTATGTTATTTTCTATTACTAACATGATTATTCTAATTACAAATTAATCAAGGTTTTATTTTTATTTTTATAATACTGTGTTTTATGTGGATTATCTGGAGAGACCACAATTGAATATCTTTTGATGGCTGGAGGTTCCATTTTATGAGTTTAAAGAGTAGATTTATTTATTTATATGGTTGGTATTTGGGGAGGGTTACCCAAGCATTGGTCAATTTTTAGATTTTGTAGTCTTTTGGGAACTATGGAATTGTGTAGTTTTTGGTTGTATAAAGGTGTGATTATCGTTTTATGGTTTCTTTTAATGAATATCTTTTAGTAATACAAATAATAAAAACTTAAAAAAATGAAAAGAAGAAATAATGATGCGATGGTAGGTTATTACTTACTCAGTGCTTGTTCTAGAAGAGTTAATTCAATGAACATGGTTTTTGGGTACAATTTTAGAAGGAATGTGAAATTCTGCTTGTTCACTATAATGGATGGGGATCTGGAATGGGGATTTTGGTTGATAAGATAACCTGACAAGTTGGGATGAGGCATTGTTTGCTCAGTCCTTGTGTCTTGTCTTGATTAATGAGTGTGGGCATGGTGGTGGCTGCTAAATATGTCCTCTTAACTTATTGGTGGCGAGTTCTGCAAAGAAGCTACAATTACATTGGTATTTTGGTGAGTAGTTTGAAGCGGTGCTTCTTTCTTAATTGCTTGAAATTATGGTTTAGTTAAGCGGCTGCTTTCATTAATTTCTCTTGATTGAGTGTATTTCTCACAGTTTCTTTTTTAGTTGTCAATTTCAGTTTGTAGTAAAAAAATTTATATGAATTCATTTAATTTAACTGAGCATATAACCCTTGATAGAACAACATGACAAAAAAGGATTCATGTAGGCTATCCCACTTATGAATTTCAGTTTTGCTGCTCGTTCTTTCTTTTGATTGGTTGATTTATTTAAAAACTTTTTTGAAATGCTAGTAATTTGAAATTGTTACAAGTTACATTTTTATTGTGGTTCTTAGAAATCATGCTCCAGGTGATAATTCTTTTGGTGCTCCAGTGACGTACTCAAACTCATTGTACGTGGGAAATGGATTTGGGTTTCAAAGATCATCTGGTATTGTGACTCTTGGTGTCAAAGATATATTGCATCGCACATATTCTGTGGTTAGAGGTTTTGAGGAGGCAGATATGTGCTCCCTTTTAGGAAGTGTTAGGAGTAGTAATCATACAGCTACTAGACAAGCACCTCAGAATCCAAATGAGATGCATTTGCAGGCTCTTAACGAGTTTATATCTGAAAGGCATGGTGTTCTAGAAGAAGGTTGGTGTGTGGAATTCAAAAGATCCATGGGCAATGGTGAGCTACATGCTGTTTACTGTGCTCCAGATGGGAAGACATTTGATTCGATGCCTGAAGTTGCCTGTCATCTGGGGTTGATGTCTAATAGCAATTCTGAAGAACCCAAAAATGGATGTGCTTCATTGCAGAGGTCGCATTTAGCCAAAGGAAGAAAGTCTGCAGTACTTTCAATGGCTAATAGTCTCTCTGAAAATAACAAAATTTTGAGTGGATTAGGCAAGGATCTCTCATCTGATTTTAATACTATGGGTTGCGCAAGCAAATTTGAAAATAATGTAGAAGTAGTGGGAGCTATGCCAAAAGAAATCAGTGGGACCGAGCCCCAACAATTTAATGTAAGTGAACTAGTTGTTTATATTTTTTTCATGTAAGATGGTCACTTCCCCCGACTAGATATATGCTCATCTATTTGTGTGGCTATAGTAGTTGGCTTATGGTCTTTAGCTTGGTCTTCATGCCTGATTTTATGTCTGTTCTTTTCAGGAGGGACTTCCAGTTCAATATGGAGATTTCTTTGTGCTTTCTTTGGGAAAAGTTGATACTAAACTGTCTTAACATAATGGCAACCAGATCTGGCCTGTAGGCTATAAATCCTGTTGGCATGATAAAATTACTGGTTCCATTTTCATTTGTGACGTGTCAGATGGTGGTGGTTCTGGACCTATTTTTAAGGTCAGCAGGTGCTCGTGCTCTACAATGCCCATGCCAAATGGTTCAACTGTTCTCTTTACACCAAATGTTGGGCAATTGGTTTGTGAAAACAAAAAAAATGACGATGTAGCTTGTGTTAGTATGGATTATGATGAATATTGCAGTGTTCAGATTCTTCTCACAGATGCTTCCTCTCCAATGGAAAATGATATTTTATCATGCCCTGGCAGTTCTTCCGACAAATCTTTTAGTGTTCAGACATCAAATTGCTTGCTTCTTGGATCTGATTCCTTTAGTGAAGGATTCAGGAATGTTTTATCTAATACTTCAGTTTTGAGTGAGGAAATTGGCGAATTTTCTGTTGAAGAGTCATCTTCATCTTCCGCATGGAGAATGGTGTCCAAGAAATTCGTTGATGCTTGCCGTCAGATCTTTATGCAGAGAGGCACTCTTAAGTTGTTCTGTGAGCATGTTGAAAATGGGACATCCTTAACTTTCTGTGACCGTATAGATGAAAAGGATGAAGGACATACTTCTTTGGCCAGATTTTTCGGTTCATCATGCTCCATCAAAATCCCATCTGTTATCCAGGATGACTCTGAGCTTGAGACTCTGTTTAAAGTATTGGCGAAATGGCTGGACCAGGATAGATTTGGATTAGATGTTGAATTTGTGCAAGAAATTATAGAACAGCTTCCTGGTGTTCCTGCCTGCTCACAGTATGTATTTTTAGCGGAAAGGAGTGAGCATTCTTCGTTTGTAACGGTTGGAAATGGGCTCCTACTGGTAAAGACAAAGGATGGAATACAAGCTAAGGATGAAGAAGCATTAGATGGTTTATTTAGAGGCTGCGGAAGAGCCCGGACAGAGATGGTTGAAGACCCTGTGCTGGAGAGTCCTCACCCTCCTCCTGGGAAGCCTATTTGCTCAAAGCTTCCCTCTGAGATTGTTGGCGATGTTCTTCAGGTATGTCCATACTCCTTTAGAGTGTTGAGTAAAAAATAAATTTTGTACTACTAATGAATTTTGGAATTTTAATTGCTAGGATATGAGGTCTTATTTTTTGTTCATCAACCAGGTGTGGGAGTTCCTGTGGCGTTTCTATGAAGTTTTGGGCTTACAGAACTCTTTGTCAATTGAAGAACTTGAAGAGGAACTCATTTGTCCATGGTTTGATGGCCTTACTCTCCTAGAGAGATTTGGTGAGAAAATCCAAGAAAGTCATGATATTATTTCTCCTAGAACTGATGGTTTAAGCGAGCCCATTGTAACCTCTTGTGCTGAATCTGGGTCTGCAGTGACCACAGAAAATTTGCGTACTTTGATAGAAATGCAAACAAAAGTAATGAAGGAAACAACCCAGGCTATAAGGGAATCAGGTACTAATAGCAGCTGCATGGGTATTGCTTTAGCTAAAACTTTTTGCTCGCTGTTGAAAGTTCTAGTAGGGGAGCTGCAGTCCAAGGTTGCTCCAGAAATAGACTCAAATTTTGATTCTGGAGGGTCAAAGCTAAAACGAGGCAAAAAGAAGGCTATGGACTGTTCAGTTTCTACGAAGGGAACAAAGCTGAATACACTTCCTATTAATGAACTGACCTGGCCAGAATTGGCTCGGAGATATATTTTGGCTGTTTCATCCATTGATGGCAATGTTGACTCTCCAGGAATAGTTGCCCATGAAAGTGGCAAAGTGTTTTGTTGTTTGCAAGGCGATGGTGGGGTGCTTTGTGGGTCACTCACTGGAGTGGTGGGGATGGAAGCAGATGCACTGGTAAGATCGGATCCAAGTTTTTTCTTCTGCCTCTAGTAACATCTTTTTTGTTTTTTCAACTTTCTAGCTATAAAAACTGCTCGTCGTTGTGGAAGGAGGGATTTCCTAGATATGGAATTTGCATGGCACCTCAACCATTTCTTGTCACTTAGCACTGCCTTATGAACTTCTGGATTTGTTATTTGATGACATTGACTTAAAATAAGTTGCCACCAATGAAAGATGATGGGATTTTTATTGGTTTTATCTGTACACGGATGAAAGCCTACTATTGATATGTGCTGCTGGATTTAATTGTGAGTTCAGAGTTTGCTTAGAAGGTTTAATAAAATGTTTCTGCACATTGGTTGTGAATGTATGGGGCTTTTTATAGCCTCAATTTCTGAAAAATTAAAATTTTATTCCTTCTTCAAATTAGTGCATATGGTAAATTGGCCTTGACCATTCTTTGGCACTTAGCACTGCTTCTGGAGTATTTGTTTTGTGATTTGATGATATTGACTTGAAGTAAATTCCTGAAAGAAAAACATGATGGGGGTTTTATTGGTTTCATCTCTAAATGGATCAAACTCCTACATCAGATATCTGTTCTTGGATTAAACTGTGAGTTTAAAATTGTTATAGAACTTTAGTTGCTAAACAAGGGGCTGTTTATGCTGAAATGAAAGATAAGAAGGTAATGTGTCGTGTCCGACACAACACGACACTCATTGAACACTTCCCAACACTTGCATACATGAAACACATTACAAGTTTGAATAAATCAACTTGAAATCCAATGATAAAATGAAAATAATATAAATTTATACCTATTATTTTCCTTTACACTTTAAAAATTATTGTCTTTGACTTAAAAATGTTCATATATATGATATATAATAATTATAAATCCTTATATATTACATATAATAAATGTATAAAATTATATATTTTGCATTTGTCCCTTACATGTGTGTCCTATATTTTTTGAAAATTTATGTCATTGTGTCCATGTTGTGTTACATATCTATGTCCATGCTTCTTTATAAAAGGTAAATGGATGTTATTGTCCCTATCAATAAAGGCTGCTTGGAGGGGTAAAACTAGATATAGATATAACCTTTGTATTATATGCACAAAGTGGCTGCATTTTGACTTGATTCAACATTTTCCCTTTTGGCAGCGTGAACTTTTACCATTGCACCAAGCAGTGCCTTTATTTGATAAGCAAGGCAACACTTCAGAAATAATTGTCACTTACCAATGGTTTGTACTTTTAGGCGTACAGATTTGACTTGCCACTAAACAAGTTTAGTTGAATTCAATTCTTAAATCCTGACCATGAATTGCAAAATTTATATCAAATGAGATTTTAATGACAGAAGTCTTGAATGATACTAATTTTCTGTTCCCAATTTCAGCCCATCAATCAACTTCCGTGTTTATGTTGGTTGTCTATCTACAATGATGCACTTGGGATTGGTTGTATATTTTTTATTTAAGCTTTGCTTATAAGATAATTTGCAATGAATTTTAAAAAATGTATCATTTTCCATGTAGTTGTTCTACATTTTGAACTTTCTACTTCTTTTTGTGTTTGTATTTTTTTTAATCTAGATATTTTGTTTATCTCCAATTTTGCAATCTTGGTTTATAGCTGTTCCTTTTTCTGCAAAAATATTTATATGCTGTTCTGGTTTCCAATATTTTTCTTTTGTGCTTCCTGTATAAAGGACTGAATCTGAAATGATTCTTATATTTCTGATGCCTTCAGTTGTACAGTTAGACCCATGTTTCTTTTCTATAACAGTTATATGGATTTTGTTACCCTTCTTGCATAAAAATTATAAGCTACAACTTTTGGATGAGATTTATAATTTATACAATCTTTGAATCTCTTTTCACTATTTTTAGTCATTAAAGAGAATGAAATTATGGGGAAATTCTTACTGATGCTTTGACTTGGTTTTTGTTCAGTTGCTTGCACAGGCTGGGAAGAAAATTTTTGGTTCTTTGAACAGAGAGAATGATATGCTGAGTATAGATGATGGGGGATCTGATGCAACTAGTGCTTGTGAAAGCTATGCTAATATTCCAGAGTGGGTACGGTTGCTGGAACCTGTTAGAAAGTTGCCCACAAATGTGGGAGCCCGAATAAGGAAGTGTGTATATAGTGCTTTGGAGAAAGGTCCGCCAGATTGGGCAAAGAAAATATTGGAGCATTCAATCAGCAAGGAAGTTTATAAAGGAAATGCTTCTGGACCGACAAAGGTGATATTTCTTGATAATCACTCTCTTCTGTAGTTGTTGATGAAATTCCTGTAGGATGTTGATAAATAAACAGTATGGGTATGTGCTTTATTAATTGGCATGCAGAGTAGTTTTTGCACTTCTAACTGATTGATTTATTTGCTTCAGATATGTTGCTATGTTGTCAGTGTTTGTTATGCACCCTACTATCCTTGAGCTTTTAATTCTTTTTTCTATGTTAGATATATGTCCAATTGGTGTTTCTTCTCTAGGACATGACAATCCTTTTTGGGTTTAAAAAACTGCTGGTTGTATTCCTTGGAATGAACCACTACCTTGCCCTTTAGAAAAGAAAAAAATGCTTCATAAAAGGGTCAATGAATGATTCATTTCATCATGTTGTGAAGTTTGTGACTTGATCTGGTCTCTGGAGGTGCATATTCTTGTGAGAGTAGTTTAATTCTCCCTTTTAAGCAGCTTTATACCTTCTAGAAATTTGAAGTCTATGGTGTCTGGAGCTGCTTGATCTTATCCACGCAGACTATCTTGTGTTTGCATTTCATTTCTTTTTTCCATTTTATCATTTGTCAATAGTCAAGGGGAACACAAGTATTAATGAAACTCTTGGTCTGTATCACTTGATTAGTGAAATACTTATAAAAAATTAATCAAATAATGGAATTGGATTATCTTAATATTGTTTAGCAACAGGTCAGTTTTTTACCCAATGCCCCTGTATATACATTTTTTTTTTGTTGTCTCAAGTTTTTTATTCCAAGTGTTCACAAGCATTTTATTCTTGTTCATTTTTCTGCAACATTTAGAAAATCATTTGCAAAATTGTGATCTCTTGTCCAAAAGTTTTTCAGTGTTTAGTCTATTGAGCTTTTCATTGGTAAGTTAAGTTTGCT
Source organism: Camellia granthamiana (assembly GCA_036172215.1). NCBI lineage: Eukaryota > Viridiplantae > Streptophyta > Magnoliopsida > Ericales > Theaceae > Camellia > Camellia granthamiana. The sequence continues at coordinate 8,814,214 of CM069903.1, read as the reverse complement.
GTATCGGTTTTACCTTAGCGGCTTTAAAATTTGAGAGTAATCCATGTCCCTTACTGGCTTTTTCAATTATATAGCATGAGTATTACGATTCTTGTTCCAACTCATGTTCTTGCACCGTTATAGGTTGGTATCTGCTTTTTATCTTTCCTGTTTTCTATTTCTCTTCTTTGGAATATAAATAATTAACTGGATCTTAATAGAACTTAATTATTAGGGGCCTGAGGCTGCACATAAGAGATTTCTTTGTCAAATTTTGACATTATAGCTTGGATCACACATTCTCTGTATTGAATTGGATTGTCAAATTGTAACTTGTTAAACTCTTAATCTAGATCTAGCTCTAGCTCTAGCTCTAGCTCTAGCTGTCCTTGTTTTCATTTCACAAGTTCCTTAATGTGTTTCAATTCTGAATTGAATCTGTTTCTTTTTTGGGTGTAAACGGAAAGCTGTACTTTCAGTCCTAGCAAATGTGTACGGTGAAGGAATGCAGCAAAAACCTGATACGGAAAGAAAGAAGAAGGATTTTGTATCTATATCTGACATGATCATGAAACAATGTCGTGTTGTACTACGTCGTGTGGTGGCTGCTGATAAAGCAAAAAATCTCAACTTGGTGGGGAGAAATTTGATGAGTTGTAGTGATCGTGATGATAAAGGGATCCTTGGATCTCCAGCTATGGTATCACGTCCTTTGGATTTCAGGACAATTGATTTGAGATTGGCAGTTGGGGCCTACGGTGGATCTCATGAAGCTTTTTTTGAGGATGTTCAAGAGGTCTGTTCCCTTCTACAATTTGGTTTGATTGGGCAACCTTTCCTATGATTGCATATGTTTTGCATCATCTTGACCTAATGAGGTTTCCTAACTGCTTGGTTTTCCATAGAATTTAAGAACTTTCTATTGTTATGCATCATAAAAAGAGGAAGAAAAAAAAGTTCCATTGTACTTATTGTTGAAAATACTGTCATGAACTTCTTACTAAGAAGCACGGAGACGGACATGGATACGGACACGCGAACACGTAAATTTTCAAAAAATGCAAAACACAATACATTGGGGACACGTCCAAAGCATATATTTTTATATTTTATTATTTGTATATTTTTAAATATTTAATATATATTTTATTTCAAATATTTAATTTTATCAAATTTATTAACCTTAGGTATGCTATTTTAGTAAAAAAATTAAAAATTTTAATTGTTTTAAAAAAAAAATAGTACTCAACGTGTCCCTAACGTGTCCCCAGCTTGTCCTCAACGTGTCCCTTGTGTGTTCTCAACATGTCCTAACGTGTTCACAATGTGTCCAAAGTGTCCTAGCATGTCCGACACGTGTCCGGAGTGTGTCTTTGTCCGACATGTGTTGGACATCTGTACGCAACCTCCGGAGAGGTGTCTGTGCTTCATAGACTTTTTATATCAACAATATTACTAAAAATGGGTATTGTTTATGCTTTACTCAGATTAGAAGAATGCTTTGTTATCTCATCACTCTGGTTGTTCTGGTTTCATTGTCCAATGAATAGGAAGTTAATATGGTTGCATGGTTTTTATTGCTAAAAAGTTGAGAGTTTACAGGCGTATTTACATAACCACTTGGATAACAAACTGTAATGTGCCATTTTCGCTCTTTTTTTCCACTGTCTCCCTCTTTTTTTAGCTAATGCTATTAGCTATACATCTCCTTGTAATCTTGGTCCTGAGATGGTAATCAGTAATTGCTTCAACTCGGGTATAGATCCATGCCTCAGTTTTGGTTAGTGTTAATATGATCTTTTGAGGTGTCTGGTCACTTCTTAGTATGTTTAATTATGCGTTCCATTATATTTTTTTTCTGTTCACTAACGTTATGAGTTTCTGCCTTGTACTCTTACCTATCATTAACAAATGAGCTTGATTTTTTTGTTTTGAGTTTCTGCCTTGTACTCTATCTATCATTAACAAATGAGCTTGATTTTTTAGCTTTTCAACTTTCTCTGTTTGCTTTCCACAACCAGTCCCATCTTTTGATGCTAGCCATTATTCAACCGTATTGTGCTTGCTGAAAACTGCACTGCTTTTATATATATATTTTTTTGTTGTTTAGTTGCTTTTCAATATTGATGACATACAGTTTTCAACTGGCAGTTATGGACAAATATGCGAATTGCTTTTGTTGATAAGCCTGATTTGAATCAGTTGGTTGAGACATTATCTTCTAATTTCAAAGGATTGTATGAGAAAGAGGTCTGTAGAATTTCTCTTCCTCACCACCCATTCCCCCTCTCATTTCTCCATGCTGCACTCGTACTAGTGAATGGAGCTTTGAGTAATGCATAGTGTATGGATCCACTGCTTAAAATTTAGTGGAATGAGAGTTTGCAGATCATACAGTTTGCTTCTTGAAATTTTCTAAATTTACATGCATTATTGGATTAATCAGTTGAATAATATCACTATTTTAGACCATTATTACACTCTTAATATGTCCACTTGTATAATAAATAGACACTCTGTTACATATGTAACCCATACCACCAAAAACACCCCCTTTACTGCCCATAGCTACCTAAAACAAACACTGAGAAACATTTCTCTCTCTCTCTCCCTCTCTCTCTCTATATATATATGTATGTTATGTGAATAACATTTATTACCCAAAAGAGTTGCAGCCCCCTGCCACCCCCCAACACGATGCCTCCGCCCACCACCCAGTCCAACTAAACCCAATTCATTCTAATCATCACCAAATTTTTCTCTCCATCTCAAACCCAACCAATCCAATAAATTTTCAAACTTCAAACAGACCAAATAAAATCCATATATTTGCGCGAGGAGAGGACATAGTGGGAGGGTGGTGAGAGGAGCCGTTGTTGCTGTTGGAGAGGTTGGTGACATGAGAAAATGATGGTGGTTTCACTTTACCTTGCATCACATGGGGTGTAAATGTAGGTCTTTGAAGGTTGGGAATGTTTTTGGAGAGAAGTACAGAGGGCAAAATGAATTTTCTTCATAAGATATTTTATATACAATGCACATGCATGTTTGTGATGAATGATCTAGTTTTGATTAATACAGATGAGGCAGTGAATGAAATCTAGGTTAGCGGCTAGTATGTATGTTTCCAAAGTGGCAAAAATAAAGAAAGATGTCGTCTCTAAAGCGTAAGCTGAAACATAAATCTTTTCTTTTTTTTGATAAGTAATAAAATGCTGCCTGTATGCAAAAGAGAAGCAAAAAGACAAAACCCTATACATTTTCTCATGTAACAAAAAAGGCTTTTTAAAATCAAAGAATTGGTTGAGATGCAACAGAAATCTTTGACCAATGTTTTTTCCCAACCCTCAACCCATTCTTGCCTCCGGTTCTTCCTCTCCCCTTGTTCTTTCTCTAGACAATTGGCTCGTTGACTTGGCTCCTTATGCTTTTATTACTTGCTTGCTTTAGAGGCTAATTAATGCTTTCTGATGCAGGTTGTCTGCCTATTTCAGAAATTTGTGCGGTATAACAAATTAGGATGCTTAACTGCAGAGTCAAAGAATGAAATAGATGATTTTCTCGTCTCTTTAAGTCAACTTCCCAAAGCCCCTTGGGAAGAGGGCGTTTGTAAAGTATGTGGCATTGATAAAGATGATAAGAGTGTTCTGCTCTGTGATACTTGTGATGCAGAATATCATACATACTGCTTGCATCCTCCACTTGCAAGGGTTCCCCAAGGAAACTGGTATTGCCCTTCTTGTGTTGCCAACAAACATAATGTTCGGGATGCATCAGAATGTACCCCGATCATTTGTCATAACAGGAGAAAATACCATCGAGAAGTCACCCATGTTTACTTGGACAAGCTCAAGCATTTGGCATCTGTACTGGAAGAAAAGGAGTATTGGGAGTTCAGTGTAGATGAGGTTGGTCTGTTTTTCTTGTTCTTATCATACCTTTTCTTCTCATAATTGTCTTCCTGAATTTTGATTATTTTGCTTTTTCATTTCTGGTAGTTTTCAGTCACCCTGATGCCATGTTGGCCATGTACTTGATGCTATAGTTGCGCTATCCACTATACATATTTCTTTGTTACTCTTATTTGGTAATTCTGCTATGCGACCACATTATGAACCCTGACCAATGCTGATATTGTGTATATGCATCCCCATATTATATTGACATGATGTCAACATACATTATGGCCATCTTTTATCATCTGTCAACTAGCAAATTAGCCACATTCCTCAGGGAATCAATATCTGGGATTATGTGTCTGTGTTGTTGCTGCTTTCAGATAAGTACTCAAAGCAGTACCTTAATTGAATAAAGGATCACAATCCTAGTTGTTATAAACTATGATCTGCACAGACTTGAATGTCATGTTGAAACCGACACTGCATTTGGCATGACAATTGACTTTTCCTGTTTTCCTTTTTTTCTTTTTGTCCTTATCTTAGATTAATATAGGCCTTGTTTGGTTTGTATCTCAAGATACAATTTTTGAGAAAAATTTTCAAAATTTTGTTGGGTTCAAATTTTTTGAATTTTTTTTCGAAAATCATTTTCTCTCTCCTACACATCAAGCAATCACTTTTTCTCTCTCATCTCTCCTTCTCAATCACTTTTTCTCTCACACACATCTACTCAACTACAACAAAATATCAAATCATCCCAAACTCCCAAACTTTAAAACCATTTTCAAAATATACAACCAAACAAACCAAATTTTTTTTCTAAACTCTCTTCCCAAATTTTTTTTGAAAATTTAGCTCAAAACACAAACCTAACACACCCATATTCTCTCCATTCTTCTCTCTTTTGGTAGGTGATTCATAATTTAATTTAATTTATACTTTCAGCAATTTGTTGACGTGAAATGTTTGATTGTCAATTTTATATCAAGGTTGTAGTTAAAAGGATTATAGTTAATATAGGGAAATACAAGGAAAACTTTAAAACAGGGGTTATTTGGCTATTTACACTTCGAAGTTAGACGTTCTCAAAGTTGAAGGCCCCACCATTCTATCAGTTGGAGGACATTGTGTTTGTGAGACTAGCTTTCCTGGATTCCCAAGTGTCCATGTTTTACTTCCCAAATCTTTGATTCACACAAGGAGATTAAGTAATTCTCACAATTGAAGTAGACAGGACCAATAGGGGTTGAAACATTTCATATTGAAGTCAAACTAGAGGGTGAGTGTGGACGATGGTTGGCGAGGTGGCTGAGCAGAGCCTTCTAGGAAGATGGTAGGCACTATGCTGGTTGGAGATCACTGGATAAATTTTTTTTTGGGTAAATGGGAGGGGGAGGGGGGAGTTGAACTTATGACCTCCTAATGAGAAATTCCAAGTTATGGCCACCGGGCTAAAATTTCTATATTTGTTTTGTTTTATTTTTATTTGGTCGGTGTGGGAGGTGGGGGTTTTTGTATTGCTTCAACTCATGTACTTTTTCCATATACTTTCAAGGTTATATATGTTGCTCTGGTAGGGTTCTTCTGTAGACAATTTTCATACTTCAGAGAATATTTTTTAATAGGATCTAGCAATCACCGAGTAAGTGATGCAGATGCAGAATAATATATTTGTTTTTATAGTGGAGGGTTTAATTGAGCATTTTAGATGACATGGGATGTAAATTCTATGATGTGAAATTGTACAGAAGAAAATGTAAATTCTACCAGGCTACTCATGCAGAAAGGCACAATCTGGTTTTGTCTAATATTATGACATTTATCTCTTTGATATTCTGTCAAACTGTATCTCTTTCTGGCTTTTGCTTACAATGTTGATTAATTATGCATATGTAACAGGAAGTGGAAGAAAAAGAAGAGTTGCCTGTTGATACCATTAACTGTCCAAGTTTCATAAATGTGTAACATGTGCCACTACAAGAGTCTGTACAAAATGTGTAACATAATTTTTTTCCCAGTCAAAAGGATTAATTATACAAAATGAAGATCCACCTGATGATAACAATGCCAAAGGAAGAACAAACTTTTTATGTATTGTAGGAGTAGAAGTTCTTTTGGTTCTTTTTGTTCATCTGCTGGTGCTTGCATTTTGTTTGCTTCATTATATTCGCTTAATTGAACCTTCCTTTTATTTTGGATGCAGAGAATGTTCTTGCTTAAATTTCTTTGTGATGAGTTGTTGAACTCGGATCTTATTCATCAACATCTTGAGGCTTGTGTGGAATTGTCTGCTGATTTGAAAAAAAAATTGCGTTCTGTTTCAATTGAATGTGGAAACTTGAAGTACAAAGAACAAACCCTAGCTGCAAATGTTGCAAAGACAGATAAATGCCCATCTTTCAGTAATAATTTGGAAAAGTCTGCTGGTAACAGCCTTACTACAGAACCTTTGGATGCTGAAGATCGATATAAAGATGTCCAAGCAATTGTGGAGGGCAGCCAGTTATCTGGATACTTTTCTTGCTGCACAATTAACCTTGAGAGGGATAAATCCTTCAGACAGAAGGAATTACTTCCATCAAGTCTCCAACAAGAAATCAAGGACTCTACTCTGCCTTTTCCCGAAGATCTGCAAGGAATTCACTCTCCGTTGAACATGAGGAGCTCCCTAATAGTTGAGCACAAGCCCTCCACAACTTTGAGTAAGTTACAAACCGACAGCCTTGAGTTGAATTCAGTCAGGAATCAGATTTCACTTCTGCAGGAATCCATTTGCAGCATGGAAATGCAACTGATGAAGATATCTATGCGGAGGGAATTTTTGGGTTGTGACTCAGCAGGCAGGTTGTACTGGGTCTTGGCCAAGTTGGGTAGACATCCGTGGGTGATTGTTAACACTCTGAACAGTGGGGAAATGACACTGCAGCAGGGAGTGAAAATATCATCTGGTTCTAGAGCTTCCTTTCCGTATGTGCATGAGCTCAATGATGTTAATGCCCTTTGTTTTCCATGGGTCTCTTACCAATCTGAAGCAGAAATTAAAGAACTTGCTGGATTTTTGAGAGATGATGACACAAAAGAAAGAAAACTGAAAGAATCCATTGTGCACTTGTTGAAACTAAAATACCAAGATTCTAAACAAACCGGAAACCAAGGTCAGGGTGAGCCTCTAATGGCTTCGTCTGGGGCCACAAATAGGGAATTTTTTTTATTTTCGGAATCCCTAATTACTAAGGCAACCAGTTTGCTCAAGAAAAAATATGATCCACAGTTTGAGCCAGAAACCAGTGAATTTTCAGGTGTATTTTTTGAAGATAAATTTTTCAGGTGTAACTGCTTAGAACCTGTTTGGTCTTCTAGACATCATTGTCTTACATGCCATAAAACCTTCTTAACTGAAGTGGAACTCAAGGGTCATAATAATGCTATGTGCAAATTAGGTCTTGCAGACTCCAAGAAGAGCAAAGGAAATAGTGCTTTAAAGGGCAAGGGAATGATGAAATCTGAGACTCTGCGAGAGGAACGCACTGGTGAAATGGACGTCGTTCAAGAATCAAAAAGTGGTAATTTTGAGTTTAATTCAAAATTGATTAAATATCAAAATGATGGTTTAGTATGCCCATTTGATTTTGAAGAGATCTGCTCCAAGCTTGTGACAAAGAATTCTATCAAGGAATTGGTGCAGGAAATAGGTCTTTTAGGTTCAAATGGGGTTCCATAGTTTGTCCCATCTGTATCTCCATATCCTAGTGATCCTACACTGATGCCAGCTCCCCTAAAAGAGATGCAGATGTTTCATGTAAAGAGCCAAGACTGATGAACAGCTAACTTTTACCCAGCAGGGGATGGGGGTGACAACTGATGCAGGACTTGATATTTCTAGTAGTTCTAGAAGATGTGCTGCAAGTGAACTCACTGGTGCATTTAAATCTGATAATCCAGTCTTTGAATCCATGGGGCAGAAAGATGAAAACTCCTCATTTTTCAGTCGAGCTCCAGCTCTAGCTCCAGCTCCAGAGGTTGGTAACTGCTGTGTCATTCCTGAGTCTGCACTAAGGCCATTAGTAGGCAAAGCTTCTCAATTCTTGAGGGTACTCAAGATCAATTTACTGGATATGGATGGTGCAATTCCTGAAGCAGCTCTGAGGCCGTCAAAAGCACATTTGGAAAGGAGATGGGCCTGGCGTGCATTTGTTAAATCTGCGGAGACCATTTATGAGGTTAGTCTTGTCAACTTCTTTTTATTTGCATAGTTATTATCTCAATTATTACTAGTTTTGAAGTTTCCTCAATTAGTAGTGACCTTTTCTTGAGAGTTGTTACTAATGGTTTTAAGTCTTTCTGGCTTGAGGATGGAAAACC